>JAJHUR010130342.1:1506-24177 GCA_027495735.1 Lutjanus campechanus | reverse complement strand
CCCTCCCCTGGGTATCACTGACACCGTTTCTCCCTCATGCGCACACACCATCCAGTCTCTCTCTCACACACACACACACACACACACACACACACACACACATACACACACAGTTGCCGGGAGGCAGCATGCTGTCCATGTGGCCTGTGGAGAATCATTACTCAGCAGTGCACACTAAAGAGCCGAGAGTGAACTTCCTTTTTGAACGCCCGGGCTTCCTCTTCTCCACGGCACCAACCCCCACCAAACGGAGTCGGCAACAGAAGCTGGAAGTTGTTCTGTATGTTTTCTTAGAAACGTGTATTGTGTTGTGTGAACGGGAGCGATTCAGAAAGTGTGGGGTCAGCTGTCACAGAACAATACATCACTTTCTAGTGATTGTGCACAAGTTGATACTCAGTTGACGGAACCATCGGTTCAAATACAAAAAAATGCCACTTAGAGCTGCAACTAACAATTCCTTTCATTCTTTTCATCACAAATTCTCAAATCGCGCAAACATTTGATGATCTTATGAATTAGATTTTAGATGAATAATAATCAGTAAAGGCAAAGGCAAACAACAGAACAGCTAGAACAGTCTGTTAAGTTCAGAAAATTACATCCCTTTACTGTAATGCAGCATTGAAAACCAGAAAAAGACAACACTTATGCCACATCACGATATAGCTATATCCAAAAAGACAATATCTAGTCTCATATCACTATATGATCTAATCAATATATTGCCCAGCCCTAATCAAATGAATTTGCGGGTTTATAAACTCACAGAAGACATGAAGATGTCTTCAAATTGCTCGATTTGTCTGATAAAAAAGTCTGCACCTCAGTGGTCCAATTTACAGTGATATAAAACTGTCAAAGGCAGCAAATCCTCGCATTTGAGAGGCTGGAATTAGTCTCATTATTGATTGGTCGACTGCTTATTGTTAGATGACTTGTTTTGCTCATAAAATGTCAGAAAATAGTACTAAATGTCCACTGGAATTTCACACAGCCACCTGACGTCCTCAGATGTCTTGTGTTGTCCGATCAACGGGCCAGGAAGCCAAAGATATTCAGGTTACTCTCATGTGTGACGAGGAGAAGCTGGAAGCAGCAAAAAAAACGGTGACACCTTAAAATGTCCTGCGTTGTCTGACCAACTGTTCAAAAGCCAAAGACACTCCGTTTAGTGTCGTAAACGTCAAGGAAAAGCTTCAAATCTGCATATCTGTGAAGCTAAAATCAGCAGATGTTTGACGTCGTTGCCTGAAAATGACTGAAACGATGAATCCAAACAGCTGATTAATTTTCTGTCATTTCACTACTTTAACAATCAACTAATACCTTCAGCTCAAGTCACAACCCTCCTCCATCTACAGCTCAGTTTCAAATAAATGATTTCTGTACGTTTTCAAATAGAAAAAAGTGCAAATGAAGGTCTGTTTTCATCATAATTAGGGCTGTAACAATTATGCTCATTTTTGATGAACCTGCCAGTTATTTTCTTGCTTAATCAGTTCATAAAAATGTCAGCAAATGGTAAAAAAAAAAAGTGCCAAAAGATTTCAAATTCAGTTTACATTCATATAGGACCAAAGAAAGAGAACATCTGAGAAGCTGGGACAAGTTAGTCTAATTTCTGGCCTTTTTAATTAAACAATTCTCAAATGATAAATACATTAACAAAACAGCTGGCACTAAAGCTCAAGCAATTAGTGATTTTCTGGCCAAAAAAACAACAACAATTCTGTTGTTCCAGCATCTAAATAGTCTTAAAATTTCCTGTGTAATGCGATCATAATAGGGCTGCAACTAAAGATTATTTTTAGTCAATTATTTTCTCAATTAATAGTTTAGTTAAGATGTCAGAAAAAGGTTTAAAAAAAATGTCAATCTAAGATGACGTCCTCAAATGTCCTGTTTTATTCACAACCCAAATATATTCTTTTTTTTTTCCCCCTAAAAAAAATGACTCGCTCTGATGAATCGATTATCAAAATAGTTGGCAATTGATTTAAGAATTGATTAATCATTGCAGCTCTAGATCATAACTTAATTATCTTTGGGTTTAGGGCTGTTGCTCAGACAAAACTGAGCAGACAATTTGAGGAAACTGGGATTATGAGAAAGTGTACCGTTCAATATTTACTGCAAGTTACAGACCGAATGATGAATCCATTCATTTTGAAAATCTGCATATCGATGAGAAGAATAATTATTAGCGAGCCTTTAGCTGGTGATTAACATTCTGTTGATCTTTACTTTGAGATCACTTCAAATCTCTTGTCAGAAATCAAGTTTTAATGATTCTTAACTCCTGTTTTTAGTGTGATGGACGGCCCCTCTGCCACGCAGCTTCCAGTACGTTCTGAAATAAGATTTCCAGCACATCCTCAAACAAATGACACACTCAGCACAGCTCTAGTGTTCTAAATGAGAGCATACTGGTCTGTTTAATGCTTTAATTAGTTTTACTTTGGAATAACAATGCAGAGGCAGACAAGACATTTGCTCTGTTAAATATTAAAGATATTCCATCTTCATTTCTTGAGAGTTTTTGACACAGTAAAGCTGCCATGAAACTGTTTATTTGTATGCTACTTTGTAATTTGCAGTGGGGCTTCCCTTGTACATCAGCAGCAGAGCCGCGCGTCTATTAGCGGCAGTCAATTTAACACCCTGGCTTTGGTGTTTTTCATTATGTTTTCAACTGTGGGACTTTCTCAAAGAAATATTTACAAAGTGTCTTCGATTATGATTTAATTCAAACTCAATTTGGGAAGTCAGCCTTGCAGAGCCAAGAGGGCATCCCCGATGGCTCGCTCCCATGTGTTAGGCGGAGGGAAACACCTGGCGTTGTACCATCCAAAACAACCCCACTTCCAGGAGCATTTGTTTGTGCGCAAGGCGGAATGAAAAGCCACAATATTAGCCCTCACCCACCGCTCAATTAACACATTAATTCGTCTTCAGCAGGTGGCCGAAGGCAGGTGGAGTGGCCACATAAAAAATATTAATAAATAAATCACCCACCGAATCATTACTGGCGATATATCCGCAAATTAAAAAGCCAATCGTGCTGCTGTTAATGAAAGGAGAGCTGAAGCATTTCATACCTCTGCTAAAGTACAGCCAACAGCACTCATCATGGACAGCTCTCCTACAGAGGAAAACTCTCCAAATGAACTCAGGTCTGCTGGCTGCCACAGTTCATTTTATTGATGAATAATTTTCAGCATTTAATTTTTTTTTCACTGATGAAAACAAGACGGTAAGTAAATAGAAAAATTAATTTAGGGCCGCAACGATTAGTCGATTAATCGATTACTCAGGCGTGAATATTTTCTGGTTTCTTTACTCCTCTATGGCTGTAAACAAAATATATTTGGGTTGTGGGAAAACAAGACATTTGAGGACGCCACCTTGGACATTTCTGACATTTCAGGGACCTAACAACTAAATGATCGACAGATTAATCGATAATGAAAATAATCGCTAGTTGCGGCATTTATGATGACAAAAACTACGATGAAATCTATTGACACATTGAGGGACGATTTGGGGAGACGTACAATAATACTGATCTCTTACGAAGTCGACTAGCAGGCGCCTGCTGCATGTCTCATGAAATGTACAGAAATGTCAACGTTTGGGAGAAGAACTGACATATGGGTGAGTTCCAAACGTGATGTCAAGGAAAACAAGACTCTTTCTTTGGAGCAACAATCACCGGTAAAAAACCAGAAGCAACATTCGGTTGAGTAATGTAAATTCAGTCGACTCAAATCAAATTACAATATTTCGCCAACTAAAACTAAAAATTCAAACCAGGGTTTAATGTTTTGTTTCATCCGCTCAGGCAAGTGGGTCAGAAACCTACTTAGCCAAAGTCAGTGTTAAGTGTCAGGTTTAAACGATGGCTGAAACATCGAGAAATTGTCAAAAAAAAAAGGAAAATGTCCATTCTAGTTTCTCAGAGTCCAAGGTGATGTTTTTAAGTGTCTTCTTTTATCACAAGATGTTCAGTTTAATATGACAATAAACTGAGAGAAGCAGGAAATCTTCAATATCTGAGAGCCTAAAAAACAGCAGTTTATACCATTTTTGCATGAAAAGTTACTTCATCTATTAAGTGATTATCAAAATAGTTTAATAGTCTAATACTTTTTTTTTACTTT
Source organism: Lutjanus campechanus (assembly GCA_027495735.1). NCBI lineage: Eukaryota > Metazoa > Chordata > Actinopteri > Lutjaniformes > Lutjanidae > Lutjanus > Lutjanus campechanus. The sequence continues at coordinate 20,014 of JAJHUR010130342.1, read as the reverse complement.
AGGCAGGTGGACAATCCTTATTGGGCCCTAGAAATATGGATACATTTGAAATATGTCATAAAACCAAACAACCACCAATAAAAACACCAAAATCTGGACTAAAACTAGACTAAAACATTCAGATGACTAAGACTGAGTCAGAATTTGCTGTCAAAATTAACACTGCTGCTGCTACATCAGTCAAACATCAAACACTCAAGTCCTCTGACTGAGCATGATGTGCACGTGGTGGTGGCCTCCTGTGACATCTCCATGCCTTGATTTGACAATAATTCAGGTTCCAAAACTGGAAACTATTCAGTTCATCTTCCTGTCCATTTGCCCTTGTGAGAGGCCCTGTCCTCCAGGTACCATGTCTGGGATTATATCCATTAAGGTAATGTGTTCTCTGCACCTGCACCACTGACACCAAGACAGGGGGGAAAAAAACACACACACACACACACTCCTGCAAAAAGTTTAAAGTGATTCCGACTCTTCCAAATTCACTGACACTAATGAGATTTGAGTTTGCCTTCTGCAAAAATACAGTCTCTGCTACCTTTAAGTGTGCTTAACAACCAAAATGTTCAATTACCTTCCCAGACACTCTTCTTCCACTTGCACAGTAAGAATGAACCCTTAGCAGAGAGCTGCTCTGAAAGCACACATGAAAAACCCTGCATGGGTGGCAATCCAGTGATGAAAAAGAGAGTTGGGGCAGACATCAGTCTTTTTGCTTAAGGACATGGTTTTAAGGATACAAGCGCAAACAAGGCTCACAACTCTAATCACAACACAGTTTTCACCTAAACGTGTGTGCATGTCTGCTTTAATGGTAATACAGCACTGTCACTAACATAATCTAACTGTCACCTACAGCAAGTATTATACCCGTAAATTCAAGAGAAGTGGCAGCGGATTTCTCTGCACGCTGCTCTCTGAGACATTTAAACGCTACAGCAAAGATAAGACACTTATTCATTCAAAGTTTGAAACTCTAATTTGACACGTGGAACACAAAGAGTCTTTGTTTTACTACAATACAGCCAGAAATAAAGATTCAAACCAGACAGATCTGATGCACTGAGTGTTACTGAGTCTCATCAACAGAAATGACATAAACTAAACATCGTATGTGCAGTTTAGAAACACTTTTCATGATTATTGAAATTGAAACATATGATTGAAATATCATAATGGAATATGCTATTCACTGGTTTTGGGCACCAAACCCGATACTTTTAAGGGCACTGACCAGATTACAATAGTTTTCTGTGTACCGATTCACGTTACATCAATCAGTGCAAAACCTAAGAGCACATCTGGCTGAGAGAGTAACAGAGTATAGAGAAAAAGAGAAAGAGAGACGTTACCCCTGCAGCTTGTTCAAGTCACAGTGAGTCAATGGCGAGCTGAAAGTGGTTGCAAATGTTGTTATACTTTTCAAAACTGTCTGCGTGTGTAACGTGTGTAACCAAACACAAAATACAGTACATCTAAAAGCTGGAGAGAGCAAGTCGCCCACAGCAGCTGCAGCTAAACTTTAAGTGAGACATCTAGGGGTGTCCCAATCCGATATTGATATCGGATATCGGTCCGATATCAGCCAGAAAACGAGTATCGGATTTTATCGGACTGCATCTAAGATCGCTGATATAAGCGCTCCGATAAGCAGTCCATTTTCCGCTCCAGCACTTCTGTCCATAGGCGACTCTGGTTCACACTCCAACACAGTAGGTGGCGGTAGTGCACTTTAACGTTGGTGCCGCCCACCACAAATCAACTGATCAAGCCTTTTCTAACATTCCACACTACAAAATAAGTAATAAAAGTATGTATGATTCATGCTGATATCGTATCGGATCGGATCGATATCGGTATCGGCCAATCCTCAAGGCTGCAATATCAGTATCGTATCGGAAGGGGAAAAGTTGTATCGGGACATCCCTAGAGACATCGACGAATTCATCGATATCTTCGAAGGATTAGCCTAGTTAGCTCACTGGAGATAACAGCACTTTTTCACCGCTTTGGTTGACGCGTAGCATTTTCATATCTTAAATAAATAATGTTGAAATAAACAGAATTTAGATTTTTGTCATTACACAGAGAGTAACGTACCAAAGAAAGATGCCTCGGGTACCGGTGCCGAATTCTAGGTACCAGTATTGGGACCGTATTGGTTTAAATGTGAGCGGTCATACTCACTGAATGCACAATATCAATAAATGACACTTTAAGCCATGTGGTCATCTCATCAGTCTTGTTAAAAACCAGGGCTGAACACAATTAAAATTTTACTGAAATCACAATATGGTCTACTGCAATTTTCAAATCGCAGGATGTGCAGTATTTGTTAAAGGCAAAATGTGTCAAAATACCATTTTAAATGAAACATTGCGTTGCTGCAGAGGTGTCCTGGTCAACGCATCATTCTCTAGACATCTTTGTTTAGTAGTTCAGTAATTGTTTTAATGTGTTTTTCAATGAAAATGAGAATCATGATATAAATATTATCCTTTCCTCTAATACTGCAATTGCAACATCAGTCAAAATAATCATAAAATCATTCAGTCCCACTAAAAACATGGCCTCAAAGAAGTGCATGATGGTTCACTGTCATTTTCAGTGATGTAAAATAAAAAAAGCCTACTATACAGCATAAATGTTTACAGCCTGACTGTAAAAATGTGCCCCAAAAATAGCTCGGACTGAGAAAAAGCCCCGTCCAAACAAACTAAGATGCTGTCAGTTCACTTTGTTTGCCTACATTTAAAGCTGGCCTTGAGCGTGGACGACTCTCTGCACGGAGGAAGCGACAAATTGAAACGAAAAAGGGAAATCCAAAACTTTCCCTCAAACAGCAGCGAGCAGCACTACAGGAAGAGACAGCCTCGTCTGCATGACTGTTCTTATCTCTTGTGGTACATTAAAGAATCACAGATCTTCCCAGTTGGTGAGTATGACCGCGCCGTCTCCAGCCACAGATGTCAAGAATATCCCGCAGGGTTCCTACAGATTTTTAAGAGTACAATCGAGGTACCAAAACCAAACATTTCCAGATTCTTGACGTCTTCACCAAGTTGACAGAAATCCTTTATACCCCTGGTTAATCAACACACATTGGACTTAATTTTATTAGCGGTTTGTATTAACTTTGGTTGTTTTGATCGTGCTTATCTAATGCTCGCTAGTATCCAGAGTAAAGGATCAACAGAGCAATTATCTAGCTGTGAATCACAAATAAAATGATCTTTTCATTTCAAATAATAAAGGCAGAGTGTGTAAGATTGAGGAGGATCTGTTGGCAGAATATAGCAGAAATTAGAGCTGCAATGATTAATCAATTATTTATCAACTATTAAATTAATCGCCAACTATTTTGATAATGGATTATTCATCTTGAGTCTTTTTTTTCCCCATAAAATAAATGTTCTCTCATTTCAGCCTCACAGATGTGACTATTTTCTTGTTTCTTTACTCGTCTATGACAGAAAACTTCATATCTGTGGGTTGAGGACTAAACACAACATTTGAGGACGCCGATCAACATTTTTCTCCATTTTCTAACATTTTACGTACCAAACAACTACTTGATTAAAGGAGAAAATAACCGACATTAATTGGAGATGAAAATAATCGTTAGTTGCAGCCCTAGTGTATGACCGCCTGAAAATAAGGACTGTTGTGTTCTCGTTACCTTAGAAAGCACGGTTTGTATTTACGGAGGGGTGGGACTCCTCTATGGAGGCAAACATGCTGCAATGCCATGTTTCTACAGTTGTAGCAGTTTCGTGGCCACCATAGCTTCTCCTACACGTTTACAAGTGGAGGGTGAGGCAATTTGTTTGCAATCTGCAAGCTCGCCATTAAATGCCACTAAAACCTACACGCTGATCCTTTAAAAAAACACCAGAGTACGTTGAAAATCGAACATTTTCGACAGAGCATATTCAAATACAGCCATATTCCTGCCTTTGAAAAACATTTTGAATGAAACCTTCTTGCTGACATTTCGACAGAGCTGTGAATGTGCAAAGTTGCTACAAGTGTCCACAATTTACCCTGTTGCGATGCAGCAAAGTGGCGATAAAGTGTGTGAATAGCTTGCACCTTAAAGTTTCAAGCAACAAGTGGTGGCATCACTCCTCCAGATGAGCGGCCTCTCCTCAATGAACACTCTTTTGCTAGAAATAAAGTAGTAAAACACAGCACATGTATTATCTCGTATAAATAAAACAATGTACTGACGCACATACAGCGCGACTGCTGCCATGATAGCACTGGAAGAAGTAAGAGCTTTAAATTAAATCATAGTATCAATACCACGGTGTATAAATATTCCAAGTAAAATTCATTCATTTAAAATCTTGCTTAAGAAAATTCAAGTATTATAATCAAAAAATACTTGTAGTATCAAAAGTAAAAGCACTTGTTCTGCAAATTTTATATTGTTATACTACAATATTAGATTACTGATGAAACGATGTGCTGGTAGCAGTCAGTGGTGCTAGTTTGAACAAACTCGTGCAGGAAGTTCTGTAGTTTAGTCCACCGGTTCCTAACCTAGGGTTCTGGCCCCTTTAAAGGGTCACAAGATTAATTTGAGGGCGTCATGAGATGATTAATAGAGGAGTACAGAAGGGGAAAAAAAGTTCTTCTGTAGCCAGTTATATTCATGTTTGTTGCGTATTTCCTCCAATATTTGGTTTTTAGTGAAATATTGGAAAACTGAAAAGTTTAGTAGGAGAGTGGTCCCATCAACTACTCATCTGAGACATGACAATGGGGCCAAACTAGACCAGACACAGTTTAAATTTTTTTATGTAAAAACTGTTTGGAAATTCAATACGGTTGTCAAATAAGTGCAGTGGAATAAAAACTGACATTCCCCTCAGAGATGCAGCGGAAAAAAATGGCACAAAATGGAAACAGTCAAGTGAAGTACCTCAAAATTGTACACATGTATAGTGTGAAGGTACTGGCTAAATCGAGTGCAGTGCCCAAATTATTTGAATATTTGGAGAAAATGCATACAACATATTAAGGGCAGGAGAACATTTTTGATTCTTTTAAATAATGTGTTTCCTGAACTGACTGTTTTAATGCTAAATCAAATTTATATGTATATAACCGTCACTTGGTCTGTTAGCTTAGGCTAACACACGATGGGAATTACCATTAACGCACGGTTGGAAATTAGTATTCCAATTGCGGTGATATTATCTCAACAAACGGATCCATTTTACTTCACATTCTTCACATACAACAATTTGTTTGCTCACACTTTCAGGCATATGTTTCCTCTGCTCTGTTCACACAAACTATCAGCTAACTTTATCAGCTACTTTGCAGCTTGAACAGGCCACACTGACCAGCTACAGCAACATCGAAGGATCAAAAGTCAAATTCAAAAGTCCCAATGAGTATAAAAAAAACAGACAGTTGTTTTTTTTAAATTTTGCTTAACATCTTATTTATTGTATTATTGTCTTATAGCACTAGCTTCCGGAGCAGGAACTGCTAAATGTAACGGTTCACTTATAAAAAGTATTTTATGCAGTATAGCAATGATGCTTCCCACGGTGTAGTGTTAAAAGAGAATACTAAAATTGCAATAAATCGTAATATTGAATTGCAGTACATCAGGGATCAGTGTTCACGTTTTTTCTTAAAGTCCAAGAAGAGGTGTTTAAATGTCTTATTTTTTTCAGTCCAAAACCCAAAAATATTCAGTTTAATATGGTAATGTACAGAAAAAAAGCGGGAAAATCTTCATATCCGAGAGGCTGGAAACACTTTTTTTCTGGCATTTTTGCATGAAAAATTTCTACGGTGATTAATCAATTATCAAAGTAGCTTAATAGTTTAATTCTTGCCAGATCAGGCAAAGGAATTGCTCAATGTACTAGCCTGACATGTCATTTTACTCGCCATATCTAAGCAAGCAACCCTTATTGTTGAGCCCTGGTTTCTAGCATTAAAAAAAATAAATAAACAAAAGTAGTGAAAAATCATAATATTGAATCACAATACTTAAGAAATGCAATACATATCGAATTAACAACCAGTTGTTATGATAGTATTGAAACACAATATAAGTTTATCCTCCAAGCTAATGTTCAGTCTCTAGAAGTGTATGATTCAACTGTTTCCCCATGGTCTGGTGTTTTAAAAAAGCAAACAAAAATTGCAATAAAATGTACCATTGAATCACAATACCTGAAAATCACTATACATATCCAATCAGCAGACAAGTATCAAATCAGGAGACAAGTCTATCATCCAAGCCTGACGAGATACTGGCAGCAAGTTAAAAATTAAAACAAAGATAAAAATTCAAATGATAAGAATAGTCCTTTGTTGTGAAGGCAGAGCTACACACTCCACATATGTTGCCTTTTACACTTCACTGTGGAGTAAAAACACCGCACGTGTGGCTGTTATTACTGTGAGGAGAGATGTAGCTCTGTTGACATGGTTACACTCTGTGCATGTGGAAGTAAATTAGACTATTGTAAACCTGCTGGAAGAAAGAAAAACCCTCTGTGACACTCGGCTGACACCTTTGCTTGCTTGTAAACACAAACTGCAGCCAGTCCGACTCTCTCACGTGGCCACACAAAGTCTCCCCAACTCCTGATCTGGAAACAGTGGAAAAGCACAGTTGTACAACGGGGCTACATGACCACACCTACTCTATCTGCTGTACCAGAGTCAGCCTACTTGAGCTGAGCAGTGCACACAGTGTACCCAACAACGGCCAAAAAAACTTCCCAAGGTGCATGTCTGAGGTCAACAGCTAAAAATGACAGTGGAGATGTGACTCAGCACATGTGAGCTTCAGGTTCAATCAGACAAATAAAAACAATGGTGGATGTGTGAGAACAGGCATCATGCAAATTACTGCAGCGTGGGGGAAGTGAGCAAAATGTGTCCTTAAAATGCTTTAAATAAATACCACTAACGATTATTTTCATTGTCGATTAATCTGTTGATCATTTACCTGGTTAATCGACTACTTGATTGGTCAATAAAATGTCAAAAAATGGTGAAAGATGACGTCCTTAAACGTACTGTTTTGCCCACAACCCAAAGATATTCATAAAGAAGTAAAGAAACCAGAAAATATTCACATTTAATAAACTGGAATCAGAGGATTTTGACTCTTATATCAAAAATAATGACTCAAATTAATTAACAGATTAAAATAGTTCCCAAAAAAAATAATTAATTAATCGTTACAGCTCTAAATACAACCAATAAGTAATTTTGATATTGATATAGTTGTTTCTGGTAATATTTCTTTTAATTGGAAAGAATATTCAGGTCTATTTCCATGTATAAAAAAATATAAATATATTTTAAGGCTACGCAAATGCGTGCAATATTGCTCAAAATCAATAAAAACACATAAAAAGACACTGGGATTGTGATGTCTTGACACAGTGGAGGAGAGAAGCGGGCAGAGGGGGCTGTTTTTCTGCAGCCTTCCATTAGATGCAATTATAAATGGCCGAGAGCAGAGGGATGGGGAGCCAATCAGATCTCGGCTCGCATGTCAACCTAAGACCAACTGTCTCCTGGCTCTGACAGCAGGATTTTTACCTCCATAATTCAAATCCCAAAGCAAAGGCAATCTGCACTTTGCCAACTCCAACCAGCGGGGCCGTGTTTACAAGGCAGGCACATGGATGGAGGAGAAAAGGCGAGGAGAGGAGGGGGGTGGAGGAAAGGGAGTCGAACCGAACCACAATGAATGAAACCCTCCGTCAAGATGAATCAATCGCGGTCACAATCACACTTTGATCCGAGTAAACACTCACTAATTGTCGCCATTCACCGGACTGTGAGACGCATCTCCACTCGCCTGTGTACGGCTGCTTTTTAAACCGCTCGTTTCTTAATGATTATGCAAATGTTATTTAACGGCGATCGCTGTCATTTGCATCTTGTTTATCGCCCTGACAGCCGTTGACACAACTTTTGATCGCACTGGTGGGAGCACGGCACCGAAAAGGGGGACTATTTCGCCGCGGATTCTCACAGAAACAACACTTAAATCTACAATGAGGCTGAAGAAGAAGCAGCACTGCGAAGGAATATCACCTCATCTCCCTGTGCACTCACACACACTTTCTCCTGACAAACTCTTGCTCTACTTAGTCAAACTCTTGCCCTGTTACCCAGCAGGGACACACACTAATACCCACAACTCAGAAAGTTGTTTCCAACAGAATATGCGGCTTCTTTCTCAGTCTAAACACTATTGCAGGGGGTGGTATTGGGAGAAACACAGAGAGGCAGCCATTTTAGAGCTCTTGCTACATAGACAATGGCTGATCCAATGCAATGTGCAACTCTACAGTGCTTTTTCTGAGCTACTGGGTGACTTTAACTCAGTCAAAGTGTGACAGAGGACTAAGTGAAGTTTACCTGATTTCTGTTTGGAGGCTGTCCAGTGTTTCCCGGGCTCATGGGAGGCGGATGGTGGGTCCTTTGTTGCCAACCCGGATGGACCCCTCCATACTGACTGCTGCCCATATCTCCTGGTCCCTTATTGGCCCCTTCCTGATTGTTATAGTCTCCTTGGGGGTAATTCGGGTAGCTCCTGGCAGAGCTGGGGGATGTCAAAAGCTGATTTAAAGTTGGCGTGGACGTAGGTTGTTGGTTTCCCATGTTATACCTCTGATTATTGTAAGAGGCAGCCATAGCTGTGGTTCCTCCTGCTGGCTGTTGCTTGCCTGGCTGCCCCCCAGCCGCCGGAGGCTGGTTGTTACGCGGGGAATTCATGGCCCCGTATCCCTGGCCCTGATAAGAAGTCCTGCTCTGGAAGGGGCTGTAGTTGTTATAATGGTTAGGGTAGCCGTGCTCGTGTGAATTAGGGGGGTAAGGGTCCATCATGCCCGGCCCCGATGCAGCTGCCATGCCAGGGCTTTGTTGTCCGCCATGTTGATGAAAAGGGCCCCGGCTGTAGTGCTGGTTGTAACCGTAAGGAGGTGGAGGAAAGGGGCCCGGGTGGTGGTGTCCCATCCCGGGATGGTTATTCCCCTCGGGCCCGCCTGTATCATTCTGATTACTGCTATTATTATTTACCCTGGGCAAATTCCCGTTGCCGTTCTTCATGTCAGGATCCCCTCCTCCCCCAGCATTTCCAGCATCGGTCCCGTCCTGCAGCTCCTTCTGGCCGGGAGATCCGCCGTCAGCTCCCGGCTCCTTATTTTCATGCTGCTTCTCTCCCGGTACCGACTCCTCCTGCGGGTCCCGATCCGGCTTTTTGAGTTCGGATGGCGGGCTAGTGTTGAGAGTGGCGACGCTGGCGACTTGAGCGGCCATGATATCCCTCTCTCTCTCTCCCCCACTCTTTCTCTGCCTCTCTCTCTCAGCACGGCGACTCACTCACAATCAAACTCCGAAGAAGAACCATTGAATATAAATACAATTATATTTAGAACAACGTACCCGCTGCTGTCCCGGTTCATTCCCCCCTGTGTCCTCCGCCCGGACCGGTATCCGGTAATCCACCGCGACTCCGTTTAAAGTTAAAAACAGAGAGGGGAAAGTTTGTGAAAGAAAAAATATATAAATACAGAGCCAGGCAAATGAATTTCACCGACACTAGTGAGTGTGTGTGTGAGTGTGTGTGTGTTGGAGGGGGGGGCTTCTGTTACAGAACGAGAGCGCGAGCTAGAAATCAACCAAACCAGCACGAGGCTCCGCGAGACACAGCCATCTTACCGACCTGCCGCGAGAAAACGAAAACCCGGAGCGGAGCACGTGGTGAAAACTGGATCCGGACTGCACTGACTGTCTAATAACAACATTGTTTATACCCAAGAAGAGCCATTATTGTGGGTCTAATGCGCTTTAAACTGAGCTCATGCATAAAAATGTCAACGTATTCGAAAAGCCCTGTTTGTAAGCATAAAGTACTGGTCATTTTAAGACCAATTAAGTGTTGCATATCTAAGTGAAAGGCTTAAATGCCAATGAATAAACAGCAATGGTCTGTCTGACACAGACAGTGAGGGAGATTTAGATTAATATATATATATATATTTATACATTTCACAAAATTTTCTTTTTACCAGGCACTTCATTTTATTTGGATGACCTACAGGACTAGTGTTTAACATTATTGTCTTTAAATATTTTAATTGTGCTTGTTTTAATTAGAGCCAGGCTAATATATCAGTTGATCACTTTTATCAGGCCGATATTAGCCCATCACAGCGATATGTGTCTATATTGGTATCGATATATATGTTGTCCAATATGTGCCAAAAAATGTTCAAACAAGAATGTATATAAATTATTAATAACTAATAATACACTACGAATATTCTATCACAAAATAACTATGTCTGCCCTAATAAGTAAACATGATTTCAGTTTAACATCCTTGGCCTCAACTATGACAAGTCTGACATGTTTAGCTTTAGCTAAAATATGCTTTAAATTTAACTTTAGCTCAAATATGTTTCAAAAAGCTTTCATATACAAGGCCTTTGTCTAAAACACAGCTAAATGTGCTGCAGACAGTCTAATAACAACATTGTTTATACCCAAGAAGAGCCACTGTTGTAGGTTTTATGTGCTTTAAACTGAGCTCACATAAAAATGTCTACATATTCAAAAAGCCCTGTTTGTTAGCATAGAGTACTGGTCATTCTGAGACTAATTAAGTGTTGCATATAGGCGAAAAGCTTATCCTGCTGAATATACGTATAGAAATGGGCTGTCTGACAGAGTAAGTGAGGGAGATTTAGATTAGAAGCTATATGTATATATTTATTTTACATTTTTACAATGTGTGCTCTATCAGATAGGTTCTATTATTTGGAGAAACTACGCAGCTATACAAAACCAAGTGTGTTTATTGTCTTTAAATATTTTAATAGTGCTTGTTGTAGTTAGAGTCAGACTGATATATTGGTTGACAGATATTATCACCCCAATATTATCAGCCCAATAATGGCCTATCACAGCTTTATCAGTCAGTATTAGTATATATGACTGTCAGTATGCACCAATATCAACATATGAAAAAAAAAATTTCTTACAAAATGATGCAGATTGTTTTTATTTGTTAGCTTTATAAGAAGCATTTTATATATATTTAATCTTCAGGTTTAATACATATATTTTGCTCCATTTGTTATGTAATTTGTTATTTTTAATAATTAAAATACCAGTGAAAGTTTACTGTTCCAGTGCCCTGATATCATTTTGGACAATAACATTTAATGTTAGCCTCAGCCGTAATGACACCCTGCCTCCATTACATATGATTATGCAAAGTGTTAATATGAAAAATGTGTTTTTATGTGTATAAACTATTTATTCTGTATAATATATTCTGAAAGATAAAGAAGATAAGGAATATTGATATTGTTATATTGATATCAGAATTTGTTGCTCCCTAATATCGGTAGCAGCATTGGCCCCAAAAATCCAGTATTGGTTGGGCCCTACTTTTAGTATTATTATTTTAGTATTTTTGCACATGTATGTTTTAAATGTTCCATTATTGACATTCTATCTGCCTTGTATGAGATCATATCTTATATTTGAATCATATCTGTTTATATACTGCATTTGTAGTCTTTTACTTAAATTTTGTGTGCTTTTTACAAATTTCTTTCAAATGTTACTAATTCATGGACTACATGTTATAATAATAATAATAATAATATTTTATTATTATTATTATTATTATTATTATTATTATTATTATTATTATTACACAATGATCCTCAAAAGTAACATGAGACAAATATATGTAATATGTAACAGTTAAGCAATAAATGTTTTCAAATATGAGATCAGGGCACCGAAAGTGAACTTTCACTGATATTTTTAATAACTGTAAATAACTGTGAGTTTAAAATAACACAAATAGAGCAAAATATATGTAGGCCTATTTATTAAACCTGAATTAAGGAAAATTATGAAATCGGCCAATATCAATCAATATAGCTGTGACTGGCCGATATCGGCCAATAATATCTGTCGACCAATATATCAGCCTGGCTCAACATTACATTTTGTTGATGCTATTTGCTATGGTGTAAACAAAGAATGTTCCATCGCTAAATAGCTATGTCTATCCTAACAAGGAAACAGAATTTAAGTGGCTTTATATCCTTGGCCTCAACAATGACCTGTCTGACTCATTTAACTTAAGCTCAAACATGTTTTAAATAGCTTTCATATACAAAGCTTCTGTCTGAAACACTGCTGAATACCAGACTTTGTGTCTACAGTTTTATGGTATTAAACAATTAAAATGGCCCTTCCTTTACCATACTGCTCTGCCTTGAAGTCAGCCATAACTATTCAACCATTCTGATTACAAAAATTGCTTCATGCATGAGCTGTGTGTTGCTCTTTGTTACATTCATTTGTGCACTTTATCTTATTAGCTTGTTAAAGGGGTGGAACAAAATAGGCTTCTTCTGTTCGAGTGGGCTAATGGCTGGAAGTGACTGCCTCCATACTGCTTCCATGTGTCGACAAAAGCAAATGAGAGAAGTGAGTGTACAGCGGAGGAAAGAAAGTAGAGGGAAAGCATGAAATCACAACCTGTGCATGTGTCTGTGCAGTGTGTGTGTGTGTGTGTGTGTGTGTGTGTGTGAGGGAGAGGATAGAAAAGGAAGGAGGATGGGGGATGGACTGAGCCAGTCACAGAGCAGGAAGTGAAGATACAAAAAGAGAAACAGTGGTGGTGGTGGAAAAGTGACAGTGGTGCACAGGCCGCCGAAATTGAACGCATCACATGTTATCCGTTAAAAAGTCAAATCTCACGCCAACACAACACGAGAACGAGACGAGATTTGGAGAAAGCAGAAAGTCGCCCTATACAATTAATGTGAACAGACATCCTATGTCTCTCCACCACTCTCTCTCACTCCCCACCCCCTTTCTTCGTGCTCTCTGCCTGCCTGCCTCGCGCTCTCCTAGCAGCAGCAGCCTTCATGATGCCTTCCGGTGTGGTCGGAGTTTTCGGAATCACGCCCTGAGACAGAAACAAACGGCTCATGCAGCGTAAAATTAAACTAAATGTCGAAGGAAAGTATGAAATGTCCTACCACAGCCTACTTTAGTTACTGTCCGTCTTCACAGTGTGTGAAACTCTGTGATACATACATTAAAACACATAAATGACAGCAGACACAGTGCTGTATGGGGACATCAGCAAACAATCATTGAATAATGAGGAACACATAGTAGAATATGCAGAGGTATTAATTGGCATGTATATATAACTCTGTGCAGGTTTTCAGTATTGTGTTTACCTTCATATTAGTTGCATAATTCTCATTCTGTTTTAAGAGTTTCAATCCTTTACATACATTTATATGTATTTTTTTAAACAATATTCTTTACCTAAATATATGTACGCTGTTGACTGGCTTCAATGTATCAATATAGATTGATGTAATTTTAAGTAATCGAATGTCATTAATGTTCATTTGTGTAATGTATTATCTGCATGTTAGGTGTGCACCCCAGGAAGACTAGCTTATTGCTCTGGCATCATTTAATGGTGACCTCTATATAAGCATATAAATTATAAAGAACATAGATTACAATATAAATATATCGATTATTGATGATTGTACAATGTAGTAAACTGTCATAGTCACAAATGACATGTTCAACACGACATCATGTGAAAATATAGTTTACAAAAGTATTAAATATCCTCTGTGTTAATACATTAAGAGAATATTAAGCACATTCTTGACAAATGAGAGAAAATAAAAGCATATATAGAGCTAAAATATTGTGTATATCTGTTTACATGGAAAGGTAGTGTGCTTTTCTTTTCTAGGACAATACATTAAACACATTTTCTGCTTTTATTTCTGTAAAGTAGCTCTGAGATACACACAACGAATCAAGCAACAAGCCTAGAAAACAAACTCCCACTCATGTAAGAGCAGAAAGTGCACTATTTTCAAGCAGAAAGCAGTCGAATCCTGCGACATTCTGCGTTCCCGAGCCTCGGGTGGAGCCCGTGAACGCAGCATCGCCGCTTGCAAAAGCAGCAGAACTTTGCTATGTGAATGTGGGGGATGGGAAGCAGCAGCTCTGTGCTCTGCTCAGCCCTTTCTCTCTACAATGCGGGGCTTTCTGCTCACATTGCTCACTCTGTCCGTGGAAAAAGAGATCCTCTTTTACTTGAAGTTTGACTCAGAAACCAACCAAAATATCCACATGTATTTCAGAGCTGCAAATGCAGCTTTTGTGTGTTTAATAAAGGAGAGTATGCAGGGTGGAGGGGGTCAGCTCAGCTGCTGTCTGCTTATATAGGCTAAGGGAGGTGTGTGTGCGTGCGTGTGTGTGTGTGTGTGTGTGTGTGTGTGTGTGTGTGTGTGTTAGCAGAAAGCGCAGAGACTAGGCTGTGAGGGAGGAGGGGGTAGGGAGCTTCTTTTTCTTTTTAGCATAAACTTGCTGTTTATTATCAGGGGGTGCAGTCTTTCTTCTTCTCTGTTTCACATGTTTATAAAGAGCACTATAATCTGCTTTCTATGCTCTTGTTTTCCTGGTCTTATTTTAGAAGTGGCTTCTAAAATGTGCTGTATTTTCAGCGCTCACCTTGAAAAATATTTATCTGTTGTTGTTCAGCCGTGTGTGTGGCTCCGCGCGGCTGCAAAGTGACTTAAAAGCACTAAGATCATATGGTATGTTAAATCTCTGTGGGAGAGCAACAACATGATGCTAAAGACCTCCTGTGCAGCTAAGAGTGTCATGCATTTATTTATGTGATTCTTGTTTTACAAGGATATGGTGTTCTCTAAAATGCCATGTTGCCTGTCCAGACAAGCTCAACAGCGAGCACGAGGACCTCCTTAACACAGAATTAATAGGGATGCTACAATTGTGGAAAATGATATGGCTGGGAAAACATGAGTCTTTTATTCTGAAATCCTGAGGCTGAATCAGAAAGAGGCCATCTACAGGAGTTTACATTCCATATTACAATTGTTGTGCATATGGAGTCACTGTACTATAAGTGTTACCGCCCACAGACAAAGAATGACTTGACGAAAAGGTGTTACCACGAAAACCTCTCACTGTAATTCTCTGACATAATCCTGTCTGGCGCATGTAGAATAAGATTCACACTTCCCACATGATCTCTGAGTACTGTGCCCCACGTCTCATCTTCTGTCTAATTGACAAAGATGGGAGACTCAAGTCATTTGAGGATTTGAGACTTGACTTTGACTTGGTATTCATGACTTGACTTAAACTTGAGACAGATGACTCGAAAGGACTTTTATTTCAAACATTTGCATTTGTTGCAGGAATGATATTTTTGTAGGCCAGCCTGGAAGTTAGCATCCCTCTCGTTCCCTCTACAAAAAGCCAATGGGAATTTTCCATTGGATTTTGGATTAGTATAGAAAATAAGGTCTGCCAAACAATAGTTTCTGATACTTAAATGTTTTATTCACAAATGAACACCACTTTTATGAGTTTTAAAGCATAAATGCAATCGTCAGAAGTGAAAAGCTGATGTTACATCATGAATGAACTACACCATGGTTGCATGACTCCACTAATTGACTAGTATTGAGCATGATGTCATTTCAAGTCCACAGCAACTACTGTCTTGTTTAGCTACTTGTTAGCAGACACATAAAAGCTTTCACAAGTGGGCTACTTAATGACTTATTTTATGTTGTAGAACAAAACATGAAAATCTCTACGTTATTTCAGGCAAATAACAAAAACCCATTGACCTCAAGAGGAGGGAACCAGAAGTGCTAATATGCTAACTCATTTCCATGTTGTAGTACTCATTCCTGCAGCACTTTATTGAGAAGTTACTTTTTGTTTTGAAATTGGGTCATTTCTAATGCAATGCTACTAGCACGTTACAGTTATGATGAAGGGCTCAAAAATAATAAACCTGGATTCAAGGATTACAGCGGTATGCAAAAATCAGTGAAACAATCACCACAACATCTGAGTTCATCCATCACTACAAAACTCACGCAGAAAGGTTTGTCTTTCTGGTCTTTTTAGGTAACTTATTGGCTGGTCAAACACTAACTAATAAACTAGCATTTAGTTAAAGTTATGTGAGACTTAGCTTTGAATCAGCTGACCTTTGCCTTTTGTTCTGTGCTCCAATAAAAGTTGGTCAAGCTTGGTACCAGGTGGTACCTCAGTCAACTTTCTTAAGTTAGCTCATGTTAGCAAAATACGAGCTAGCTAACAATTGGTGTAGACTATCTAGCTAGTTAGCAACTGTTTTTCTAAAATTAGCTATCGGACACAGAAGAAAAGGAGAAGAATCTGTCTGAGGTTCCGCCAGGTACCAAGTTTGTGCAGCACAGAGCACAAAGGGCCGGGACTTAGGAACGGTCAGTTGTCTTTTACATTAACGATATGTCTTCTCAATAAAAATGTGCAATCGAGGGACTGGTTTTAGCCATGTAATGTTGACAAGTCAAACAATGCGGGCACAGTATTAACTAACACAGCTGTGTTTGATTCAAATGTGAAAACTGGGGTAGATCATCAGAATTTCATATGACTTGACTTGTGATTTGCTTGACCCAAGTAATGACTTGTCTCATTTACCACAGTAAGTTGGTACTTCCTTGAGACTTGAAGGTTGAAGTTGCCATGAAACAGCTAACGGGGTGCTTATTGGTTATGTGTTTGCCATGGTGGTCCATAGCAGTAACACTAGGGGGGCAAGCAGTCCTATTAACTGACTCTTCCCGGACTGAGGGCTCCCAGTAAACACGGCAAGATCAGCAAACAGCTTGACAACAGGGAATAGGCTACAGTGGTTTTCTTACTCCCATCACCCCAGGGCTGAATGAAGGCTAACTGACCTAACAGCAGTTAGCGGTTAGTAAGTTACTTTAGCTACAAGTAAAGCTATCTTTCCATCAGGAAACTCCGGAAAAGGTCTCGGCACTGTATTCCCTGTCGGTCTCGGAGGCTGTATTTGTCTGCTGCTGAGCCCAGCGCTGTTGCTCGCTAATGCCAGCTAACAGTTACTGTTCACCAGTTTAGCAACACGTAAGCTAAAGCTCTGTCCATCAGGAAAGCTCTGTAATGAAACAACAGGAGCTGAAGAAGAGCTGAGCAGCCAGAGGACAGCCAGTTTCACCCAAAACAGTGTATAACATTATAAAGATGTGCTTTGGATAGCGAGGCCTGTTCCCCAGAAACACTGCAGTCCACTCTGGTGAAGGGATGTATTCTCCTTCCATGTTCTGTGGCGTCATAAGCAATAAAGCATCTCATTCGCCACAAATTTAGTATACGAGTGCAGGATGAGTCATCAAAAGTTTTTAATGGTTTTACAGGAAAATACAAACTATGAAAAACCACTAAAAATACCCAAGAATACGTATAAAATGACTTTTTTTGTCACTGTAGGGTCAGATACTGATCTATTGCAAGCACATTTGTTAAAAAAAGCGCTTAAACATAGATTTTTACTTAAAATTTGACACTTTCTTGCAACTTGCACATGTGACTTCCTCCCACTTCTGCTGAGTTATTCCAACAAAAGAAGAAAATCTGAATTTATTTTCAAATGCTCTCTGGCTGGACTCTGTCCCATTTGTCTCCTTCCTCCGACTGTTGATAGTGTGTACAGAGGGAGAGGCAGAGGGGACGGTGGTGGTGGTGGTGGTGGTGGTGGCGGCGAAGGGGGGGTCATGTGACACCCCCCATCTGTCCCCGGATGATGATTTAAGAGTGTTTACTTGTGCCCCACCGCCGCCTCCCCGCGAGGATGACCGTGATGCATCACCTTCGGCTTGATGCCGCGGCTTCCCCGGCCTGTCACCACGGCAGCAGCTTGGACCCCATCCAGCAGGCCGTTTTCTCTCGTAATCATTATTAAATTGATATCAGGCCCTGATTAGAATGAAGGAACAGAGAGTAACAATAAAACCCACGCTGAAAAGCTGCGTTTAAAGATGCAAAGAGTTAGAGGGAGTTCATTATTCATGTCATCAAATCTAGTTATAAATGCAAAAACACAAATTTCAGTGGACAGGCTAGGGTCATAAATATTTTACTAACTTAACTAAGCCAAAATATTCTATTTCTGTTAATTTATGTAGGCCTTTGATATTCTTAAATATGCATTTTTAATGTAGTAACTTTCTTCAATTAATCTGAGCTTTGAACAGTAGAAGTGTCACTCTTGTTGAGCGGGTTAACTGATGACTGATCATTCAGGAGTTTTTCTTTTACTTTAATCCCTTGGGATCCAGTCTGGGAATGGAGCCATACAATCACCAAGACAACCCAATAATGTGGCGTGGAATTTCCTAACAAGAGTGGAGTTGAATTCAGACACACAAACACGCGCACACGGATGCACGGTACACACCCACGTGCGCAATAGCCGGCTCATAATGTACACACTGAGAATTTATGGCCATCAGGAGTCATTAATGCATACCTGCGCCAAACATCAGCGGTAATCCCACAGTGACGTTGTCCTGGCCACACACACACACACACACACACACAC
>JAJHUR010130340.1:0-31306 GCA_027495735.1 Lutjanus campechanus | reverse complement strand
CAGGACATGGTTCACCACCAGGTACACACACACACACACACACACACACACACACACACACACACATACATACACACATACATACATAGACATACTCACTCATGTCATAATTATGAGATAACATCTATGACTTTTGTATCTCATAATTATAACTTTTTATTGCATTATTTTAACCCTTTATCTCATAATTATGGCTTTTTAGTTCATAATTATGAATTAACATGGGGATATGTTTTTTTCAAATGGGCCTCCATATCATCATCAGTCTGCCTCTGCCTCCACCTGATTTCTGGGAGGTAGGGGGATTTGATTTTCCCTAAATAATCACTAGAGAACTAACGTGAATTTAATATCAGCGTCACAACGGCCTTAGTCCCGCCTGTGGTGCTGATTGGAATTTATAGTGGTCAAAGCATAAATTATTTATTTTTTTAAAAATTAATCAGGATGATCTCTTTACAGAAATGCAGTCCTACTTATTCTGGATAATCCAGACAACATTCAGTGAATAGATTTTTAATGGAATTAGTTTTGGTTGAATAACTAGTCCCTATGAGAGTCTGTGGATTGTCCCAACCTCACTATGGGTGTATCGACCCTTTAAAACACTACTTACGCAAATTATTTTGATATATCAAAAGTCTGGAAGGGAATTATTTCCAAAATAAATACTTTTACTTTTAATAGTGAAGTTATCACACAATAATAATAATAATGATAATACTTTGTTTAATCAGGAAGTCATATTGACCTGAGTACAGAGTATGAATGAAATGAAATGAAAAACAGGCATATTATGTAAAACAGTCCCACCTAAAATCAATAAAACCTCTAACCAAATTTTTTGAAGTTTCTTACCAAGCTACTGTGTACTCTGCAAATTGTTCCAGACAAATGGAGCAAAATGTCAAAAGGCTGTCTTTCCAAGATGAGTATTTACTGTGGGCACATATACAGTCAGCCAGCCCTCACAACGGGTATTACAAGAGTAAAATAAATAAAGTGCTATTTTTTGGAGAAGTCCTTTATAGATAAAGAGATAAAAGTGCTGATCTCACCTGACAGAAATGGAGGGCCATCCCACCTTTTCTAAAAAACGCAATAATGAGCCATATAGTTCATTGGTATTAAACCTTAGAGCTGAGTGATAGACATCATGTAGATATTTAAGATCGGAGATGTGGTCATATCTATAATTAACATCAACCTAATCTAATACAGTTGCTTAAACAATCTGTTTTCTACAAAAAAAAAAAGGGTAACAGGACCTCTTCATATAAAAAAACCAAAAAAAAACAAGTTGCATCCTTAATTTACGACTATATTTGTTTTAAAAGTAATTTTTTCATTAATCTGTTCTCTTTGTCTCTCTTGTTCCTTTCTGGTTTTAAATTTTATTCCAGTGTTTACAAACTCTGAAAGAACTTGTGATAAAGATTTCATCATCCGCCGAGCTGCAACTAACAGAGTTCTCAACGTGCTGCGGCACTGGGTCTCCAAACACTCACAGGTCTGTCTGTCTGCTTCTGTGTGTGGGGGGAGGGGGGTCCCCTATTTTTGCTGGGATGATCAAGTCTGTGGTCTCATTAAAGCAGGTGTCTGATGCATTATCTCTCTGCTCCACTGCTCTCACTTGAGCATGTAAACAGCTACACACACACACACACACAGACACACACACTGAATTTTGTTGCCGTGTCAATTCGACGACCATCTCAGCCCGCTTCAGTCCACCTACCTACTCTTGTGCTAAACAGCCAGTGGTGCCTCTAATGAATTGAACATCACGGTAATTGCCTGACTCCCTGTGTAGAGGTCTAACTGCATCGATCTGTTTTATGTATTTTTCTTCAATAATACAAAATGCTGTGATGACAGGCCAGCTTTAGTCGGCTTATTAACACAGAGGCGAGCACAAACACACACATGTACACCCACTCACATTTTTCTTTGGGAGGCCAAAGAACAAAGAGCTTGTTAAACCTGACCTTTGAACAAGAGTTAAATTGGGGCGGCAGTGAAAGTGAAGAAAATAAGGTGTAAAGGTTGGGAGGAATGAAGGGGTTCAGGGGGAGGAATGGACCGTCGGTAGACATGAAGGATTATACAGCAGTGATTGATGATGGGGAGAGTAAAAAAGGTCATTAATGGTGAGAAAGGAATAGAAAATCACCTGTATGGACTATGTTTGTGTCATATATCAATACAACAATACATGTGAGGAGATTATATTAATTTATCAACTGTTTATATAGTGGTAGCTGTCTCTGTAAAATCTCTGAGTGCAAAAGGCCATTAGGACAGTGTTGCATTCACTAGAGTCACACAATAACACAAAAAAACTAACAGATTGAGGTAGTGGTCGAACAGCAGCTCCTGTGTTCTTCAAGGTAAAATGGTTTTTGTCTATGGAGTCTGGTTGAGCGATATTTGGCTTTTACAATGGTGGTTTCCTGGCGTTAAAGGCTGTCTGTCATGAAAGTAGAGTGGAGAAAATATTCTTATTATAGCATACTGCTGCTGACCGTGTCCACAGCAGTACACTGCTTAGCTTCTGTGCTTGTACTTGTACTCTCTGCTTCTCCAAACTGCGAGTGTGTCAACCACCATCTACTGATACACTGACTATGAATAAGTACCTCATACAACCTCACTTCAAATAATCCAAACTATCCCTTTAATTTGCAGTGTTAGCTCAAAAGCTGGGGGACACCATTACGTATGTCTTTGAAAGTTCTTTCAAGTACAGAGTTTCACTTGTGTTTGCTTTTAGGACTTTGAGATGAATGGGGAGCTGAAGATGTCGGTGATCTGTCTCCTGGAGGAGGTGCTCAGAGATCCAGACCTTCTGCCTCAGGAGAGAAAAGCTACTGCCAACATACTAAGGTACGAGACACACAAAAACTAATGTTGTTGTCCCTTAATGCTGCACACACATATACCATATATGCGTATAATTAAATTCAGAATAAAATAGGATAAAGTATCAAATGAAATAAAACAATATATAAAGTTATTTATAAAGATATGTGCAATAGCTTGATCTGGGATGTTGTGGTGGAGCAGGTGTATAAGATGTGGCTCACCAGTCTTTTTTTTTTTTTTTCCAGTGGCCCATTTCATCAGTGTGTTAATAAGTGTATTTCTGTCATAGGTGATGCATGTTTCAGCAATAAAACTGAAAAAATAACAGAAATTAAGTGAAGTTTGAAGGAGCTGCTGGCTGCAGCATCTGCATGTGCCACTGTTGCCGTGGAGCAAAATATGCACACACACAAACATGAAGCACATGTATGAAGCATTTGGACATAACGCTTGAAAGTTGAATAGTCGAATTGTCCTACATTTATTGTGTAAAGCTCCCCCTTATTCTAGTTTATTCTATTCTTGTCAGCCCTGTTTTATTGTTTTGTTTTCTGTTTTGTATTTCATTCCACTCTGTCTCTTAGTGCCCTTTCTCAGGACGAGCAGGATGATGCCCAGCTGAGGATAGAGGACATCTTACAGATGGTGAGAAAACTGCAGCACAGAAAATCCTCTGATAACTTTTTTTTAGTGAGTCATTGCAAATGACTGATGATTTTATCATGAACTATGCTGTTGGATAAATTAAGCCACAGTAAACTGCAGGGAAGAGAAACTTTTGCTGCATAACGTACAACTCCTGTTACTGCAGACTGACCAAGTGATACAGCTTTTAATTTGAATTGGGAGACTTGTGTGGTTCTCTATGGGATGACCTGGTTTTATTAAGCCAGTGCCCCTGAAGTACTTATACATGAATACACACCTACCCCAAATACTTATTAATTTACCCTCCTTTACCAGCTCCCAAAGGTGAAAACAATCAGGATTAATGAGCAGCGCTGGTTAATTGGTTGGTTTAATAATGACAAACAGACACATGCTGCCATTGTAAGATGTGAAGAGCCTCGGTCAGAAGAACACACTGTTCTATCCTCTGGTCAGATGGGGTAAATAAATACACCCTCTCCTGACTGTGATGCTCTCCAGGGGACTGCCAACTGTCATAAAACATGTCCATCACAGTCATTCCCTTTATTAGATATTTATATCTGCTTGTTATTTGTGTTAGTGTTATGGCGAGTGTTTGTTTATTTATGACTCTGTTTGTCTCTGTATGTATGTGTGTGCCCATGTGTGTGCGTTTAGGCGGACTGTCCGAAGGCAGAGTGTTTTGAGTCCCTCTCAGCGATGGAGCTGGCCGAGCAGATCACTCTGCTAGATCACATTGTCTTCAGGAGCATTCCTTACGAGTCAGTCCTCTCATAACTCTCTCACACTGTGATCAGCATCAGGCCAAACAAAACTAAATCACCTTTATGTGATTCTTCTGTGTGCCATTTGACCAGTTAATCACCAGTTTTCATCAGCAGCTCCATGGGGAAGCTTTTAGAAGGACAACGAGGAAAACTGATGACATTAACTTTACAACTCCAAGTTTTTATTTGAAAAGACTAGAGTTTGGCTAGTTTCGATTATTTGATGTGGAGTTGTATGAAGTACTAGTCGATAGTCAGTCTGTTAGCTACAGTAGATGTTGGTCAGCACGCCCCCAGTTAGGAGAAGCAGAGAGGAATACCAGCACAGAAGCTAAGCAATGAACGACTGTGGGGCAGCAGCAACACTAAAATAAGGTCAGCTTAAAAAGAAATCAATATTACTTTAATATTCCTCTCCTCTCTGCTTCTCCTCACTGGGGCCGTGTTGACACTGACTATCAATAAGTACCTCATATGTATTGAATTTACATTCACCTATAAGATACTGATGTCATTATGCTGTGAATGCAGCTCAGTTTTTTGAAACATCTATAACAACTGCTATTAAACTTTACTGTAGATTCTTTGCACTGTGAATTTAGTCATTTAATTCTTGGCTAATAGATTTTGTAAATAATTTTCTCTCTCATTAGTTCTAATTTACTCCAGTTTCCTTTGCTCTTTGTTAGGTATGGTGGGTGGAACATAAAGAGTAATTAGATTCTACTAGATTATCTTAATTCAACAAATGTAATGAAAATATCGATTTTAACATCGGGAGCTGACAGGAAAAACATTCCTGCCAGTGTAATGTATGATTATACTAAATGAAGGACACAAAGTTAAAAATAAACTATGTGAGAAATCAGACACCTCCAAAGCAATATGACATGGTGCCAGAGGAAGAGGGAGCCCACAGACTGTAGGATGGGGCGGATTTTATGGAAGAGGTGGCCAACTGCCTCCAGTTTCTTGATGACCTCAACCAGGAGGCTGCACACCAAAAGGCAAACAAGCAAACAAACAGACAACACAGCAGCAATACAACAGCAAGCCGTGGCGGAGGCCCTGGGGCCATAACAAATGATACATATTTATTTATGCCGTAACGTATCATTCAGGAGAGTAAAACAGGTAAAAAGCCTCATTATATGTGCATCTAATGTATTTTTACTGCGTTGTTCTCTCACAAATAATCCATTTGTTTGATTTGTGAAATGAAAAACCAGCTGAAACAATAAGGAAATTGACCTAGCTTTTAAATAATTAAAACTTGAGGCAAATTTGCTGTGTACTTTTCTCTAATCTTTATACTTTGTCTAGATCTGAATACAAGCCTTTCATCCAACAATAATGCTACACACACACACCTAGTTCAGTTCCTTGTTTGTCAGCCTTCATGAGACACCTTGTTCTATATTGACGGTGTTTAATTAGTTAAAGAAATCCTTTTTAACGCCTGCTGAGGACGTGATAACATCCTTAAGTAACAGGTTTGTCATGTAACTTATATCTTGTGTGATTACTGGGCTATATTTTAGTGTCAGTGATCTCTTTGGATTCATCACGTCTCTGTCCTCCCTCACTCAGAGAGTTCCTGGGCCAGGGCTGGATGAAGGTTGATAAGACAGAAAGGACGCCATACATCATGAAAACCAGTCAACACTTCAATGACGTAAGCCCCTTTAAAGAATATTTTTCCCTTCTGTAAATATCCTGTCCATGTCCTCTCATATTGTCTTTTCTTTTCCTTTTGAAGATGAGTAACCTGGTGGCATCACAGATTATGACCCACACCGACGTGGGCTCCAGGGCCAGCTCCATAGAGAAGTGGGTTGCTGTGGCCGACATCTGCCGCTGTCTCAACAACTACAACGGAGTGCTGGAGATCACATCTGCACTCAATCGCAGTGCCATCTACCGTCTGAAGAAGACCTGGGCTAAAATCAGCAAACAGGTGGAATAACTGATCATGAATACTACTACTACTACTACTACTAATAATAATAATAATAATAATAATAATAATAATAATAATGATAATAATAAATCCTCACTGGGCCTCATGTAGCAACGTTCTCTTAAGTTTCTGATAATGTCTGTCTGATAGTCTTTTATTACATTATCTGTTTCAGTTTCAGTTTCTGTTTTCAGTCAGTTTCTGGCCTCTCTAGATGTCTTCAAATGACTTGTTTTGTTGGACTAACGGTCTAAAACCCCTAAATTATTAAATTTAAGATGGTATAAAATAAATTAGATGTGGGAAGACTTTATTAGGAGTAAACCTAATAAACCTCCTTTTTATACAAATATAACATTTAAATTATAATTATAATAATAAACAATTATATATGAACAGTTACAAATATTATAAATTAAAAATATAAATATTTCAGTATTTTTTAAACTTTTTTTTCTTGTGTTGGACGAACAATTTGTGGACTTTGAAAATCAGATTTATTGTGCTCTCAACTACTCAGAGTTTAATCTTAGCTAAGAGAGGAGTGAAAACAAGAAAGCATTGGTGAATACCAGAAATCAGTGGGTGGTAACAAAGTGAGAACAAATCGTAGATATGAACAAAGATGCTTCCTGCATGAGACCTGCTGTCTATAAAACCTAAATATTGCACTTAAAAACAAGTGTGTATAAAGTTTACCTAACCATGGAGGATTAGAAGGCAGTTCTTCAGTCTCTGTGTTGTCTTCAAAGTGTGTCTACCTGATAGAATTGATGTCATTCGAGAGTTAAGAGAGAGATAGTGCAGAGAGGCATTTATCCGTAATGATCAGTATCTGTTCTTAGCTTAATTCTGACGAACACTAAATCGATTATAGCCATAATCATCCAATCACCAGACAGTCTGTCTCTCCACCCGGCCATGCTGCCTATTCACGACCAAAGCAAATTTGATTTTGTCTTTTTATTAGGTTCATCTTATATTAAGAGTAAGTGGGTCTGGGTTTAATGCAGTTGTCTTATCTGTCCCATGTTGTTCATAATAATCATTTTAAATGATTTTAAATGTGTATCTGTGTTCTTGTCCAGACTAAAGCCCTGATGGACAAACTGCAGAAGACTGTGTCCTCAGAAGGAAGGTTTAAAAATCTGAGGGAGACCCTGAAAAAGTAAGGCTTTTAGTCACAAATAAGAAAATAAAAATGTGATTTTATTGATTTTTTAATGCACATTATTCCATCAAACTTTCTTTCTCCAGCTGCAACCCTCCGTGTGTGCCATACCTGGGAATGTACCTAACAGATCTGGCCTTTATTGAGGAAGGAACACCCAATTTTACTGAGGAGGGTCTCGTTAACTTCTCCAAAATGAGGATGGTAGGCACATGCATACAAAAATACACAAATGGGATGAAAATCTTCTGTACATGTACATTACTGTAATAGTTGTGCTTAAATTTCGCATTTTCTTTAGATATCACACATCATCAGAGAGATCCGACAGTTCCAGCAGACTCCGTACAGAATAGAGCATCAAGCCAAGGTACTCCTGTCCAACATGTGGAATTTTTTTGCAAGAGGATTTTTTTTTTAATTTAAACTTAATTTATATAGTACTTTTAAAAACATAGTTGCAAGGTGCAGGAGAAAAAACATTAAACATGAAGAAATTATGATACGAAATAATTAAAGATTAAAGGGATACTTCAGATTATTTGAAACTATTATTGAGTTATGCTTTCCTGTGCTGCTTTAGCTTGCCATCAGACAGCCTTTTGGGAAACAAGACTGCTGTTAAATGAGCCAAATCAACCGGACTCCATTGGAAAAATCAGTCATTTCACCTCAGAAAACACAGGAGTTGCTGGTCTACCACTGCCCCAATCTGTTTTTTGCTCTTTTTTAAATAAAAAGTATTATGTGACTTTGGTGAATCTGATCTAACCTTTTAAAACACTGAAGTCACACACTAATACAAAAAAACTAACAGATCAAGGCAGTGGGAGACCAGCAACTTCCACGTTCTGCGAGGTAAAATGTTGAAAGAGTCTGGTGGCTTTAGAGAGAGCAATATTTGGAGTATATAGCGGCAATTTCATGTAAAAAAAAAAAAAAAAGGCTGTCTGACCACAAGGTAAAGCAGTGAAAATATTCCAACTATACAGTAGCATACACTTCAACTGATTTTTTTTGACCGTGGCTAAAACATGTTTTGTTTTTGACCCTGTCCACAGCAGTTCATTGCTTAGCTTCCATGCAGGTTCTCCTGCTGCTTCTTCAAACTGGGGTTGTGCCAACAAGCATGTACTGTAGATAATACACTAACTACTGATAAGTAACTTATACAACCCCACTTCAAATAATCCCCTTCCCTTTAAGAGACAGACACCTTGAGCACAACCAGACTCCAGGGAGCATAGCCATGTACGGCGACCACTTGCCCTGCAGAAGCTATTTTAAATCAACAATCCTCTATCTCTGCCACAAGATATTCATCTTTCAAACATCCACTGAGCATCGATTTAATCCCTTCAGCTATTAGCTGTGCCAATCAAAGCACCGTGGAGGGCTGTTTAGATGAAGCTGATCATGAAATCTAAAATCAATAAGAGTTGAGTACCATGTTTAGCTTACTTGCAACATCATTTAATTCCTGTTGAGACCATCTGTCTAGTTGCTAAAAAAATGTTAAACATCTGACTCTTTATTGAAAATAACAAAATGGCCCCTGTGGGTGTGAATACATGTCGCTGGTCTGAGACTTCTCTCCCTCCTTTTCTGTTTTATGTCCAGGTGACACAGTACCTCCTGGATAAGACTCTGATCATGGATGAAGACACGCTGTATGATCTCTCACTGAAGATCGAGCCCAGGCTTCCTGCCTGAGTTGCTGCTGCTTGTGGCCAGCGGGAGCCTGCTGAACCTAGACCCCCCTCCTTCCAAGGGCAACATGCCCACGTAATCTCATCAATCAAGAGGAAATCCGGAAGTTTTGAGAGCGACATGAAAAAGGAAATAAGAGCGATAAAGACTGAAACGAGAGAGGGAGAAGCTTGAGAGTTTTACGAGAGACTGAATGAGCATGAGACAGAATTTCTAAGGACTGATTGTCTTTAAACAGAGGTTTGGTTGCATTGCGTTGAGGGTTTTGAGGAGATGACATGTCTCTGTTTGTGCTCATCATTCCTTGGTCGAGAGTGTGGTGCACCTGACGTCACACTTCCTCAGATCGGCCTGAGAGTGCAAGAGAGGCTTGGAGCGTGGAGTGAACGGATGAAATACGGTGGTCATAACAGAGATGTAGCATATACAGATAGTGTGACAGAGAGATGTCTGAGCTCGTGTCTCTGTGCTGTTGTCCGTGTTCTGTTGCCTGTGCATTTCTGTGCCATGTCCTGGAGCAAGAGCCCCAAAAAATGCTTTCTGTCATGATGGTCACTGCTTAAAAACTTGCATGATTTCAGCTTGGGATGTAACTGTCTATAAATGGCCTTCAAACCTGCCCCCCGACCCTCAGCTTAGCATGCTTCACTCTCCACCAGGGTGACTCTCTAAGCCACTATGCATCCTCAGTGGGCTGGGAACGGCAAAACGCCTGTAAGCCTTCAAATATGATGTAGAAATAGGCTAAAATAAAAGACGTAAAGATCATTTAAAATGGAAAAAAATTGATATATTTTGACAAAGTGGCTTATTTTTCCAACAGTAAAACAATTAATTCTGTATTTGTCTTCTCCTAAAGACTTCCCATGAGAATGAAGAGCTCTTTTTTTAAAAATGTCCACATGAATGATACAAAATTTAAAACTTTATCAGTGCCTTCCACTAGTGTAGGTCATTTCCCCCCACAATAGCCAATTTACACATAAAGTTTTATATAGAAATCCCTCTTAGAAATCGTATGACTTCCTGTAAAATGTGACCTGTAGTTTCACTCTTTCTTTTTCCTGAAAATAGGTCATGTAGACTGAACAGTAGCATGTTAGTGTAAACACAGTAAAGTCTTTGCAGCATCTAATTGTTAGCAAATATCTCCCTCTAGTGTTTAAACATTGTTATAACCTCTACTGACCCAAAGCTTTCGCTGCATTTGTGTGATTATTTTTGGCTTTTACAACAAATTGTCAGATATTGACTGACGTGTGTAGTCAGGTCCCAGTGTGTAACTCTTGGATGTAGGCTGGGACAGTTTTTTGCACTCTCTGAGATGTAGCTTTGCTTGAGTGACAGTATGATCGTTATTTACCATGCTATTTATTTCATCAGATACTGTATTTATCTTATTTTTGTATATAGTGACTCCAGTCCACACATATCATATGATTGATGAACAAATACTTTGAATTGTCATGCTGTGAATATAGATTTTATTGTTTTTTTGGTCTCTTTTGCTTTTATTTTGAATTCTAGTTTTGCATCCCAGGCTCTTGTATGGCAAGAAATCTGTTTATTCTTAAAAGAAAAAAAAAGAGAAAAAAAAAATCTTTTGAAGGTTAAAAAAATGTAGCATTTGAATAATGAGAATTTGTTTTCTGTATTGCTGATATGATGAACATAGTTGTCCTGCATGCACACAACAGCTGCATGTTGTGCATGTCTGAGTGGACGCTCCCTGTACGTCCTCCCTCTGCTTCTCTATATTAATATTGTCTCTGTAGCTGTCGAGAGGCTCTGCTAAAACAATATTTTGTCCATCAGATCTGGCACGTTTGTCTCTTAGTGTGTACCTCACAAAGTCGAGCATTATCTTTAGGTAATGTCATCTGCAGAACAGCCTGTTGTTATGCAGTAGCAGTGTTGGAAGTTCTGCAGCAGGCCTCAGTGAAAACAGAGAACTTTCCTCCTTATTCCACGTTGATCAGAGGAAATGTTTTCAGGCTTTGCTTTTTGGAAAAACTTGTCCTTTGCACTGCGTCTGTGGTTCTGAGTGTCTGTTTCACATGCAGGTTTGGGAATACAGGATGCTGTGTTTGTGTTTGTATGTAATATTCTGTTTGTGTATTTGTTTGCATTTTTCACTTGTAGGTGCAGGGGAAATAAATTCAACATGCCTTATGTGTCTGTGTGTTTCCTTGGGCAGTGCAATAAGTTCAGTGATATTAAGTTTCTTCCTCTGGTAAAAGCTGCACTTATTTTTAACTCCTTTGTCAATTTTTCATCATACTGTAGGGCTGCAACAACCTCTGGTACATCAGCAAACAATAACGGAGCAAACTCTTGGGGACAAAGAAAGAATTACCTTTGTATGTTTTGGTTATTAAAGAGACCATTCACTCCAGAATCATCTTTCTCCTCTTACCTGTAGTGCTATTTATTCATCTTGATTGTCTTGGAGTGAGTTTAGGAGTTTTGGCTATACCGGCTACAGAGATGTCTGCCTTCTGTTGAACATAATGTAACTTGATGGCACTCGGCTTGTGGTGCTCAAAGCAAAAATAAAAAAATTGAAAAACATCTGACCTGATTGCTCAAGATAATCCACAGACTTTCAGCACGAAAAGCAAAATGTTAACTCTTAATGTCATAACTTCAAGACAACTGTCTTCACTTTTCTGTGATTTAAATCAAACTCAAACTCTCAAATATTTGAGTTATAGAAACAAAAATGTGTTATTTCAAAGATTCCCTCTGTGCGAAGATATGGTTGGTCAGTGTAATTCAGTAAGAAAATAGTTCTTCCATAAATCTGCTCGCGACAAGGTCTGTGCATTATCTCAAGTAACTGTGCCATGATTTCTGGAAACTTGCTGTTGCCTTTTTGCAAATGTATTGTTTTTGTTGCTTTAGCGTCACAAGCCGAGTGCTATTTAAATCTGTTATATTCAAGAGAAAGCAGACAAGCT
The DNA here is from genome assembly GCA_027495735.1 of Lutjanus campechanus. NCBI lineage: Eukaryota > Metazoa > Chordata > Actinopteri > Lutjaniformes > Lutjanidae > Lutjanus > Lutjanus campechanus. The sequence goes on along the minus strand of JAJHUR010130340.1, from coordinate 19,222 downwards.
TAGGGCCAATAAACTTTGCAACAATGCATATGGATAAATAGCACTACAAGTAAGAGGAAACAAATATATTTTTGATTTGGGAGTTGACTATCAGTACACAACAGCAGTAAAACAGTGTGTATATGTTTACAAAAAAGAAATACTTTTATATGACCAGAGCACAGTTTATTATCCTGAGGTTTTAGCTGATACTGAGGTCTAAAATGACAAAATTTAAGAAATAATATTCTTCCCTCTCTCTAGGACTGTCCAGTTTTTAACCCACAAGAATAATTTTTTTTTTTATCATAAAATCTCATCATGTCAAATCTAAAGCTGTTTTTAAAATGTTGAATAATTGAGGAGTTATTTTAGGATTTTGAAGATTCACAGTTTAAACCAGATGTTATATCAGATGACCAGATGCAGTGTTATCCCAGGTGCTCTCACAGTCCCATTTAAAACGATACTAAATCTTCATCTAGTACTGTTACCCAGACAACATCTGGAGACACTTCATAAAAAATGACTGGGGATGTTTGCAATGTCTGGAGCTCGAAATAGGCTCTCAGTACAACCTGTTTATTTACAGATTCAGCGCATATTCCTGCAAGCAGTGAAAGACTGTGCAAAAATCTTTCACTTTAACTTATATTTACGTGATGCTTCAGGTGGCATGACAGCTGTTGTTGAAGAATATTCCATCTTTGGGCCAATGCTTTGAAAGAACAGTCTGCATGTCTAAACAAATCTACAATAGAAATATGGCCCCCAGTAGGATGCAGAGTGGCCCTCCAACCATTTTATAATTCACAATGAAAATATACGGATTCAGAGGCAGAGATGCCAGTAGTAGTAGTAGTAATATCATTATTATTATCACTATTGACAGTGGAAAGTCAGCACTAAGGACATAAAACATTGTTTTGCAGCCTTCACATCCTCCATCATCAGTTTTTTCTCTTCTTGTTTCTTTTCTGACTGAAACACAAAGCACTGCTGAGGCTTTTGACAGCCTCTGTGTTGAGGTTCTGACTGAATGACACAAAGGCCTCCACACACTTATTGTCACGTCGTGTGACCCGTCACTGTGACCATCCTGCCACCCTGTGGTCATAAAAGGCATAAACTCTTTTTGTACCAGTAGAGACATAACTTGTGAATAACCTGCTATCTAATTTTCTCCTTGTCTTATTGCACCATTCTAGTTTTGTAAAATGATAGTGTGCAAAAAATATAATAATAGTCTGAATAGAAAGTTCTGAGATTCAAACTACAGGGCACTGAAGGACTGTTGAACAGTATCAACATGCAAGTAAAATGTGTCAAATCTGAGAAATTAATAACTATACAGAGGGAATGATTCATTATAGATATTTAGCTTACCAGCTTTGATATCAAAACAAGGTTTAAATATTAAGAGAAAACAATGGGAAAAGATTAGAGTAATAGACAAAGACAGAGGAAGTGAGAGAGAGACAGAGAAAAATGGTACGGTGTGAATCCCGGACGAGTTGAGCAAGTGTTAGCGAGGTGATAAAGTCATTGTTGCAAATGTCAATGGGATGTTGTACGAAGCTGTCAGTGTGGGATCTGCTGTCAGTTTTTAGTGCCGATAAACTGACTGGAGGGTGACAGTTGTGGGTTGTAAGCATTTGTCTCTCAGTGGGAGTTTTATAGCTGATCAACCAACCAACATGACTTTTGCTTCTGAGGGACAGATGGATGACAGTTAGTTGAAATTCATCACAACACTGTGGGTGTGACATCTTGGCCTTATGCAGTCAAAGACAGAAGCTCATGGGTTTAATGAAAATTAGTGATACTGTAAAAAGAACAAAAAACAAACTGCATAAGTAACGATCAATATATAAAGTTGAATAAAATGTTTATTTGCAGTATAAGCATTAGGCTACACTTTGTGTACTCTGCTCTCTTTTCTCCGCACCCTCCATGTCAGTGCTGAAACTGGACTTTGGTATGAGTGATACATAAACACAATCAAAACACACGTGACATACTGGAACATTTTGAGGAAGTTGATGTATTCTGGATAGAGCTGATATTCGTGCCAACAGATAAGGTGACCCTGACCCACATTTTCACTGTAATTAGGCCTACATAGATACAGTATGGTTCTTTGTAACAAACCATAAAGTTATCTTATTTACAGTATACAATATACTCATATGCTGTCGTACAACTAATGAAGGAACAGTTTAACAGTTGTGCATGGTTTTAAGACAACAACAGCAAACAACAACAGCAAACAACAACAACAATATAACAAAAACAATACTAATTGTAATTGTAATTGTAATTGTAATACTTGTAATAGTAGGAATAATAACACCAAAAAATTTCTTACATAGAAAAGCATTCAAAATACTCACTTCCTGTCATCCAGTGGTGGAGAGAAGAAATAAGAAATAAGATATATGAATAAGAAGAAAGAAGAATAGAACAAATAGACCTTTTACTTAAGTAAAAGTAGGGCCTTTATTATAATTTATTTAAAGTCAGACATCTGAAACATGCCTGTTCAAATTCATTTTAATTCATATTTTCTGTGTGTCTTTATGATCCTCTTCCTCTTCAGTGACTATATGTTGCTACTTGTCACTTTGATCATGAAGGGAACACTGTAAAGTACAGGCTCTAGTACAGGATATATAGTTTAGATAATACTTTAGATCCTCAACAAAACTAACAGAAGGGTGAGACTGAAAGAAAAAGATGCAATTACAATTGTCTGCTACTTCAGCACCACGGACAGTGCCATGGATTTATCACAGCACAGTCAGGCTGCTGATATTTCAGACCCATGGTCGGGGCCCCCAGTCAGCTCAAGGATCAAACTAGATTAATATAAACTAAAATAAATAATAAACTAAACAATCCCTCAGCCCCTGCACTCTCTCTGCTACGAGCTAACTAACAAATCGCCTTCTGGATACAGATAAAGTAAACTGTTAAAGGTAGAAGCAGTTAAAATTAGCTCTACATTAACGAATGACAACATTAAAGTACTGCTCACATATTACAGTAAAACATTATTAATAATGATCCAATAATATAAGCATATGAGACCACTCTGTATTATGAATACTTCTGATACTTAGAGTACATTTTGTTGCCAGTACTTTTACTTAGTGAAGTTTTGAATGCAGGGCTTTTACTTGTAATGGAGGTTGTTATGCTGTGGTATTGCTACTTTTTAACTCAAGAAAAATGATTTGAATACTTGCTAACACTCCCTGGTACGTACTGATTGATCACGGTGTTACTGCAGCTAAGACTGACTGATGTGTTTGAAGGGGCACAGAATTTAAGATCTTTCATGGGTGTCACAGTGTAAAGAAGAGCGCCCGAGCCTATAGTGTGAATGTGTGTGAGCATGCATGTATGTGAGTGCATGTGTGAAGAGGCAGGCAGACATGCTGACTGACAGTAGAAAGAGGATTTTCTGTCTGTTGCCCAGCGAGAGGCTAATCCTGAGCCAGTGTCCCCATCTCTCCCCCTCTCTGTCTCTCTGATCCCATCTCTGTTCTTCTGTCTGCTCTCACTCTGCACGTCGAGCCTCTCTGGACGGAGCTGCAGGACACACACGGGCCCCTCGCTGCCTCCACTCTTCAGACAAACCTCAGGTGAGTGATGGACTCCCCCTCCTCACCTCTCAGCTCTTGTAGATATTTTCTGTCTGTGTTTTCCTGCCTCTTTATGCTTGCTTGCATCCCCTGGAGAAGTCAAGTAGCTGTCACTTATTTTTAAACATTATTCACTTGTGTTTTTGATCAAGCTTGAGGCTTTCTTCTAAAAAAAAAAAGTGGAATATTTGGAAGAAGACAATGCATTTATATTTTTGTGAGAGTTTGTACAAAGAGCTAACAAGGATTGAACACATTTTGACTGTTTTTAATAATCTGTAATAGAAATGAAGCGTTGTTTCCTGGCATGTATGAACACATCAACAGACTGAGCCTTTTGTTTTATACTTGCTCCATGGGTGAATATTTATGGCATACTATAGTGTATAGCCTACACAGCAGCCTCTTGCATTAGGGCCTCTTAATCTGCCTGCCTGATATTAACCAGCCACCTGTCAACAGCTGGTCCTCTTAATTTGTCCCTTTATCAGCAGTGTCTCCTATGCCTAACACTGACTGTCTTACATTTAACATAAATTGATTTAAAAAAATCTCTCCAAACAATCAAAATACAAAAACACACTCTGTAGTGTGTCTTTCCCCATTTCAGGAAAGGTCAGAAGGTGCAGGTGTCTCTCTTCATTACTTTTGCTCTTCATTTAATCTTCCGGTGTCTGATGGGAATCCCTCTAATCCTACCTTTTCCACCCTCTTTCTTTTAAGTGTCCTCTTACCCTTTAACCCCTCCTCCTGGCCTTAATGCAACCCTTAACACATCCCGTCACTCCTCCACATTCTCATTGCTCCTCTTGTTATTTTTTTCAGTGGGAATCTCTGTTTTCTAACTCTTTCCCCATTTGTAGTGTTCCTTTACATCCACCTTACCTTTATTTCTTCCACAGCTCCTCTTTATTTTTTCTCCTCCTCACCGCCCGCCCACTCTCTGTCTCTATTTTCTTACCGTTTGTCTTGTGTAATCTCAGCTGACCATCCCAGGAAGTCAGAAAGGATCATGTGTTGTTCAGGGCTGATGCCAACTCTAAACTGGCACAACAGCTTAACCTCGGTAGCTGCTACTATCAATACTGTGTGTGGGTGTGTGTGAAAGGTGACTTTGACTCATGGCTGAAGACACATATAGAATCTGCACTGGCATCATGTGACATGTACAGCAGCATCTCATTGCGGGGATGTAATATTAATTTACATTGCAGTTTGTAATGTTGTGTTTATTTTTTCCACTTTTAACATTAAAATGACAGAGATAAACTGCCCTCCTTTGCTTGATCTGGTTGTCAGTTCTGACATGTGATTGACTTTATCAGACTGACAGGAGTTAGAAGGGACGATGATAATATTAATATGGCGGTATCTCTCTCAGTATCTTATCACAAATCATCTGATCACCTGAGCTGATGGCTCACCCAGGGGGACCAATCACAAGGCTTCTGTCTGCCTCTAGAATAATCTCATCATACAGACTGCAGGAGTATCTGTTACTTAAGCATTTGATAGTTTAATGCAATTAGTCGTTTTGTCTGACTATGTTCCTTTGAAGATGTGTGTTAATATATCTGAATGTAACCAAACATGAGTTGAATACAGCTTCCATCTGTATCCTCATAAACTTTATTACTTCAACACTGACATTCTTTCTTTAATTTGTTTCCCTCTAATTACTGTGGTCACAGAGTGACACATACAAAAAGTGATCATATTTCAAGAGCAGCATCATCAATAGTCATTTAAATACAAAAGCCACAACCACTGCTGCCTCCAAATATGTTTTTTTAAATCACTGCAATCCAAAAGAAATTTTTTGCTGTACAGGCTTGGATTACTATTCATATCCATACATGTACGCAGTACTATAATCTTTACCATAACCACAACGGACTGGTAAAACCATAACTGGTTTTATGTTTTAAAAAAAACTTTCCATTTTAACATCTGGGGGAATTTTACAGTGAAACATTCAGCTAACTTTCCCGGAACATTCTGGAAACATAACTATAATGTTAATTTTACATAGAAGAAAACCAACACTGGATGCCTCTGACCTTCCAGCCCTCAGGCTGCACTGCATCAAAAACCTGATTCTATAAAGGACATCACTACACAGTTTGTTGCTGCATCTACAAATGCAAGTTAAGACTCTACTATGCAAAGTGAAAGCCATATTTCAACATCAACAAACACTGCCTACTTCTCTGGGGCCCGGGCTCCTCTGAGATGGACTGAATTGTTTTTGGAAATCATACATATCATGGCCTCCCGGCTAAAGAGGAAAGGGATCATCCAGACTGATGGTATGGGGGTGTGTGCACATACAGGCTTTGGAGCAACATATGATGCCATCCAAGCTTATTTCAGAAAGAAGTAGAAGAGTGTAGCTAGTGGACTCAAGTAGTGCTCACTACAGAGCCAAATTTGACCTAGTCCAGCTCCACCTCACTGGACCGTGTGAGGCTCAACCCAAGGAGTGTGACTGGGGTAAGAAAATCAGGGTAAGTCAATCAAACTGCCCTCCTGTCAGTCTTTGGGTGGGTCTGGACGTCTAGAGGTCAAGCTGGACATGCCTTCAATCCAGACCTGTCTTCCACTGAAAATGTGATATTTGAGAATGGAGACCCTGGATTGTTGAGCAAGTCATGCAGTCATATATCAAGCAAGAATGTTATACAACTTCAACAATTAGTGTCTGCACGTAGTGAATGCTTACTGAGTGTTATTAAAAGTGATTTAACACAGTGGTAAATATGTCCCTGTCCCAATTTCTCTGGAATGTGTTGCAGGCATCCATTTTTTGGTAAATAAATAATACCTAACACATTTGAAGTTAATGAAAGGTCACCCTTTCTCTCTCACCATTAACCAGGTAATAACCCAGGCCACGTAACAATGGCACACTCTTTCACCCGTATGATGTCTGGCCGTAACCCAGCAGTGATCATGGCCAGCATAGGAGCTGGCACACTGGGAACTGGATACCTCCTGAGTGATACCACTGCTGCAGCGGAAAGGAGGAAGCTCTATCCACCCAGGTACATTGGTGTATGTGTGTGTGTATGTGTGTGTGTGTGTGTGTGTGTGTGTGTGTGTGTGTGTGTGTGTGTGGAGGTACATTTACATCATATATTATTTCTGCAGTCTGAGGTTTCCAAATCTGTAGTTCTTGATACAACCTCCCTCTTGATTTATATCATCAACATTTGAAAGATCGAATGATTAATAAAAAAATAAAATTGTGCTATATGTATTTCTAGACATTTATGCTGAAGCACCAATCAAGCAAACTAAATGTTTTATTTCAAGTTATTTGGAAAGGTTGCAGATAAGAGTAATAGCTCTACTAGTAGTGAAACACGTTTGTCCAAACACTGTGTTGATAACTTTCTACAGTGCTGATTTCCCTGACCTGAGGAAGCACAACAACTGCATGGCGGTTGCCCTGACCCCAACCATTTATGCACGCCTGAGGGACAAGGCAACCCCCAGCAACTGGACCATTGATCAGTGCATCCAGACTGGGGTGGACAACCCTGGACACCCCTTCATCAAGACAGTGGGCATGGTGGCTGGAGATGAGGAGAGCTACGAGGTGGGAGTTAAAGCTATAAAATGCAACATTACAGACATATGCTATATATTTTGTTGAGTTGTGTACTTACATTATTCCAAATGTGTCCAACAATGGTCAAAGCCAGAGAAATCTATAGCTTATTCAAGGTAATGGTACATTTCCTGCTAGCCATTGCTAGCTAGTTGCTAGTTGCTATAATTCCCAGGAAAACACAGGACAGGTTGGATATGTCACAGAGTGAGGAAGAAAGTCGGCAAACATGACTAAACATAATGTGAATACAACTTTAAACCTCATTCATGGAGATGATTTTCTGCCTGAGTCAGGTCAGATAGATTTTCATCAGTTATGGTAGTTGATAACAACTAGTAGAGTAGATAACAACTCCCATGATCCCACACTACTTCAGATGTCATCAAACTACATCCTTTGTTAATGTTTCAATGTAAGAGAGGCCCCTGTTGGCACAACTTACATATTGTATGTTTAATAAGTTGTTGCATTTTCAGTCCTAAAATGTTTTTTTTTTCCCATCAGGTGTTTGCTGAGCTCTTTGACCCTGTGATCAAGGATAGACACAATGGGTATGACCCTCGCACAATGAAGCACCCCACTGACCTGGATTCTGCAAAGGTGACACTCCTTACTCCTTTGTCCTATGCATCATGTGGTATTGTCCATTCATCAAATCATTCACTGACCTAACTCTCTCCTCCTCAGGTCACCTCAGGAATGTTTGATGAGCGCTATGTGTTGTCATCTCGTGTCCGTACCGGCCGCAGCATCCGTGGACTGAGTCTTCCCCCTGCGTGCACGCGTTCTGAGCGCCGTGAGGTGGAGCGTGTGGTTGTGACAGCTCTGTCTGGTCTGAAGGGAGACCTGGCTGGTCGTTACTACAGCCTGGGAGAGATGTCTGACAGAGAGCAGCAGCAGCTGATTGATGTTAGTGCTCACTCACACACACTCATATTAACACACACAGACACTGGTTTCTGTGCTTTTTTTGTTTTTGTTTTTTTTTGGATGACAGTTGCCATCTCATGCCTCCTCCCCTGATTCCTCTGTCCCTTTACTGGCCAATCAGGAGCACTTCCTGTTTGATAAACCTGTGTCACCTCTGCTCACGGCAGCTGGGATGGCCAGAGATTGGCCTGATGCTCGTGGGATCTGGTAAGACTAGGAGAAACTCATTATAGAAGAAGGAGCTACTAGTGACTTTTTATGACACCCATGTATATAATGCATTGTAAACATACTCCTCCTTCTTATAGCACTGTATATTCAGTAGGTGGTTTGAGGGGTGATGGAGGTGGGAGTTTAGTCTACCTTACTCATTGATTCTTTATAGGACTGAGGTCTGCACAAGTTAGAATATATGGCCCTGACCATGACTCTGAAATATCAGTAGCCTGACTGTGCTGTGTACTGACAAATCTATAGTGCTATCCATGGTACTGATATGCAGAGGGATTTGTAATTCTGACCTTTTCTCTGAGTCCCACCCTTCTGTCTTCCTCTTAAAAAATGCAAACCAAACTATTGGTTCAGACCAGTCTATGGTTCAGACTGGGTCCAAACCCACCATTAAAACCCCTGTTTAAAAAAAACAAATTGCCTTTTGCATATAATTATAGTGAAAACATCCATAAAGTTTTGTAACAATACTCATAACACATTATAAAGCATTTCATAGTGACCTATAGACTATATGTTTAGAAATTACATATAATCAATTGACCTTTCCTAAGTCCCGCCCCTTTTTGCTCTGTGCTCCAATTTTAGTTGAGCGAGCTTGGTGCCCAGTGGAACCCTGGTCAACTTTCTTTTTTCCTGTTTTTCCTGAAATTAGTAAATCTTAGCAAAAAGGCAGCTAACTAGCTAGCAAACAGTTGATTTAGATCAGCTAGCTAGTTAGAAAATTTTTGCTAACATTAGCCAGGTCTATCAGATGTAACTAGCCAGCTCACAATTGACGTAGATTAGTTAGCTAGTTAGCTAGCATTTTGCTACATATCTAAGATGTAACTGTATCTTGCCTTTATAGATCCCCCAGCAACATCTTTTAACCATCTTCAAAATGTGATTTTCTTTTCAATATTAATGAGCCTAACACATAGTGTATCAAAGTATCTATAGTGGTAGCTATCAAGGTTGCTCAACTGTTAATGAAGCACAGAGCAATAAGGAGTTAATTAACATCACTTTCATAAATGTACTCTTGCAATTAATCTTTTCTTTTCATCTAAGGATTAGTGGTTAGGGGTTAGTCAAGCATTATAATGAACTATGATCTTTGCTTTGTCAGTGAGTGACTAGCAGTTATTAAGTATTATGATACTTCACCGTCTAAGTCAGTATAACATGCTTTAAGATGCTTTATGATATGTTATGATTATTATTAGAAAGCATTAAGAAATGTATGAGCGTTTATTACCATATTATACAGTGGTATAAGCAGATTATAGCACATTATAAGAACGTTCATAATGTAATATAGACATGGGCGTCATAGAAATTGTTACCAAAGTACTGAAGTTTTTGTAGCTTAGAGAACCTGCAAAATCTGTAGTCACTGCATAGTTTGCGTAGATATGCCTAGAAACATCGTTTCAGAAGAGATATGCCAAAGTTTTGCTGAAAAATGATGCTCATTTGTCTGTTTGTGCTGGAGACAAGTGCATTTTTTGTTTAGAAAGACAGAAAAAAGCAACACAAATAGGACTGTGATTGTATGACCATCTTCATTCCAAAATTTCTTTTTTTTTTTGCAATGCAGCTGTGTCTTATTAAATGACATGTACCAATTTGTTAGATACAAAAGAATCATCCCTGAGGGATTTGAGAATACTGTCTGACATCAGACGCCATTATGCATCACCAACATACAGTTGGACCAACATGACAGGAGAGAAGCGGATTATACAGTAGAATTAGATTACACTGTTTTTCTCTAAAATTACATAAAACCAAATTAAATGGAAAACAATGTGCCTCCATTGCTGCAAGGTATAAAATCAACAAAAACATTAAGCAGATTCAGGCTGACTCACTGCTAGAATCCAATGTCTTTTTTCTTTATTTTTACAATACATGGTAATGCTTTTTTCCTGTACATTTAGTGTTCAGTGCATCACTGGTAGTAGCTCTTGTAGCTTGTTGAGACCCAAATTAATACTTTGTCATCTGTTTGAATGCCTTAATCATCCTTGTCACACTTTTCAAACAGCTGTACTGCACACAAGTTTCGCTCTCCTATGCAAATTCAAAATGTCCTTTCTGATGCATCTCTTCTTCCTGTACCCCCATAATCCAACTTTAGGATCACTTCCTTTTTGATGCTTATGTTGCACCCACCCCCACCAGTTGGGAACCTATGCCTTTATGGTCCTTGACAGGCCTGACACTAGAGGTGTTTACTCTGTTGAACGTGATTGGTTCAGTCATATCAACAGATGTTTTAACATGGGCATCAAACCCCAAGTTAATTCTGTCTTTCTGACTGTCGCAGGCACAACAACGAGAAGAACTTCTTAATCTGGATCAATGAGGAGGACCACACAAGGATCATATCCATGGAGAAAGGAGGAAACATGAAGAGAGTGTTTGAGAGGTTCTGCAGAGGTCTCAAGCAGGTAAGCGTCTCTCTATAGGCTTCTTGTGCCACCATGGTCCCATTTTTAAAACAACCTCAGTCCTTCCTCCCCAATTGAAATAGTTTATCCTTGCAGTCTATCTTAAGTACTGTAAAATATTGAAATCATTGCCTACAAGATTATATTTAAAGTATTAAAACTAGACTATAAAAACAAAATATACAGTAGAATTAATACATCAAAAATCAAGAAACAGTTTTTGTCCATTGCAATTATCTTTTATGTGTGTTTTCTTGTAACTTTTAGGTGGAGCATCTAATCCAGGAGAGAGGTTGGGAGTTCATGTGGAATGAGCGTCTGGGCTACATCCTCACCTGCCCCTCTAACCTCGGCACCGGGCTCAGGGCTGGGGTGCATATTCGACTGCCCATGCTCAGCAGGGTAACGCAAGAAACACACGTGCAGTAAATGACAGCGCACACAGGGAGACATGTTCTCCCAGTATTGTTGTTTTCACGTCTGAAAATGATTTCATGTGATGTTTTTGATCTAGGACCCTCGCTTCAAAAAGATCCTGGATAACCTGAGGCTACAGAAGAGAGGCACGGGGGGTGTGGACACGGCTGCTACTGGAGACACCTTTGACATCTCTAATCTTGACCGTCTGGGCAAGTCAGAGGTAAACACTTGCAGCGGAAGGTAGCAGCTGAAGTAAAAGTAGAAAAGAGCAGCAGAGTCAGACAGAGGAGTGCAGACACCCCAACAGGTCTGGGCTGTGAATAACCGTACCCCCTGCTGTCCTTTAATCTGTAATCCAGGCAGGGATGTGCCAGTTGAGGTTAAAAGACTTCTGAGCCTTTCATGCTGCACCTCCTCACAGGCTGTGATGACGGCCTCCAACAGGCGCTACCAATCAAAGGCCGTTAAAGGTCATAGATGGTTAATGTCAGGGTTATGGTTGTGGTTAGAGTCTACCAAACATACCCAAGAAGAAAAAGTGCTGCCTGACAGGCTGAACTCAGGGAGCAGAAGTTATCTAGTGTTGAACTTGGCGATGCTGGCAGATGTCAGCACTATGTATTCTTGTAGAGAACGGCAGAGAATCATAGGAAATTTAAACTTGAAAAGGCAACTTATAAATGGACAAAGGTCACTGGTTTTCAACAACATAAGAACTAATGCAATTTTATTGATAAGAACAAACATTTTTAAAGAATATGAATTCAGATGTAACCTGAATCTTTGTTACAGCCAGTGTTGGGAAAGTTCACTTTCTACATGAACTAGTTCAAAGTTCAGTTCACAAATTTTAAAATGAACTAGTTCAGTTCATAGTTCATAATTCAAAATTTTGAACTAAGTTCGCAGTTCCAAAAATGAACTAGTTCATAGTTCTTTTTTTTCAATGTGTTGCTACGAGCTATTATTTTTCAAAATTATAGTCACAGCCCATATAGAACCACAGACAGCAATTATTTTATAAGTTTTAACACTGAAACTATGCATCAAATGTAGGGGTGTGCGATATGACAATATTAGATCTTGAAGGATTAGAACGTGTAGACGATCTGCCAAAATGAGGAGATAGTATAGATCGTCTAGGTCACGTTCTATAAATTGCAGTTCTATGCTGATGCACCGACGCACCAGACATATTACTGACCTGACCGACCAATCATAGCGAATTAGGGGCAGTGACACAATTTCTTGTTGTAGTTGGTCGCTAAAAAACACCCATGAATTGGTTTGGCTTTTCCTCAAATGACAAACGCAAACAAAAGTAACTTGCAAAGTTTGCACAGAGACAGTTCGCACATCGGATGGAAACACGACAAACTTGTTCAATCACTTGAAGAGAAAGCACCCTAAACAGTATGCTGAGAGCCAAATCTTTAATAATCAGGTTATAGACATGACGAACACGCCCCATCCACAGCAGAAAATGTTCCTCTTGTCGTGTTTTTTTCAACTGAAGGCCACATTATATATTATATATATCCATATTATTCATGAATGTAAATTAAACGAGACGAACAGCGAGGGAGAGGCTGATGATCGAGTCTTGAAGGTAACCCCAGACCCGTGACCGATCTTACGAATCAGCGGCATCGCCCGCGATGCCTGAGGATATATTTTACATAATCGCGCATATTTCTGGAATGCCGATAGATAGAAACTTACTTTCTTCTTTGGCGAAAAGGGGACATCTCAGCCTTTCAAACGGCACATCCGCTGTGTCTGTGTTATGCTTCTTCGATTTTCAGTGTCCAATAGGAAAACCGTGCGCCGTCACATGGTGTGTCAGTGTCCAATAGGAGACCCGTGGCACCCGGTGGCTGGTGTTGCCAGATTGGGTATTTTTCCGTCACATATTAAGGCCTGTTTACGAGGTGTTTTAGCCGGGTTTTCGCTTGGAAGGCTTTATGGAAATCTGGCACCCTATTGAACGAAGTTAAATTGAAAGAGCGTGCCGTTCACAGACACCAGAATGAACGCGTTCACACGTTCATCAAGCAGAAATACTGTACGTTCAGTTCACGTTCGCCTAAAATATGAACGAGTTCATGAACTATCGTTCAGTGAACGCGTTCAGGCACAACACTGGTTACAGCTATGTACATAATTCTCATGTGATTTTTGAAACTAATTTCCATGGATCCACAGGTGGAGCTGGTACAGTTAGTGATTGACGGTGTAAACTACCTGGTTGAATGTGAGAAGAGGCTGGAGAGAGGGCAGGACATCAAGATCCCCTCCCCCATTCCTCAGTTCAGGAAGTGAACATCACCTCTGCTGGGAATCCAGGTGTAGAGCAGGCACTCCAACCGCTGGTCGCTAAAACGTTGGTCCTACAAGATATTCATGTATAGCATTTATAGTGCTGTACTGACTTACATGCACAATAAATTCATTACATGTACATGAATTCTAAGCACAATAAACTCTACTAAACTTTAAAAAAAAAACTCTTGAAGATCTCTTTCCATTTTTTCTGGTTTAGATGGCTAGACTAGTTTTGTTTCCTCTTCTTCTTCTTCTTCTTCTTCTTTGATCTTATTGGACTGGGCATCACTGGCCTGTGAACAAATACATATACTGATGTCACTGAGTCATTTTCATACTCAAGGGTGTAAAGATATAAAAACAAAAATTTTCTTTTCCCCCTCTTATTTGCAATCTTGCAAAAGATTAAAATTTTAAGTGCATTTTGATGATAATATTTATGTCCTTCTTCGACCTATAAGAATGCAGTGCTTATAATTGTAATAGAGTATTTTTTCATTTCTTTTACGTAAGTAGAAGATCTGAATTCTTCCCACCAAGTAATTTTTATATACCTTAATATCACATGCGGAAATGTGACAAAGAAAATATTAGATTAGATTAGATTAGAGAGCGCTTATGTATCATAAAACCCTGCTGCCAGTAAATGAAAGCAAAACAGGATCATAAAACTACATGTAGGTCAAAGAAAAGAAAAGCAAGCAGCACAACTCAAGTGCACACAAAGTGCAGGACGCACTCAAAACACACTCAGACTTGACCTCCCACTGCTCTGCTAGTTCCTTCTCTTGCTCAGACAGAGATGTTGTTATCAGGCCATGGCCGACTGCCAGACTTAATAAGATGGAGCTATATTGGACAACAATGTCGCGACCTTTGCAACTCTATAACTGCAAGTGCTGAACCCCTGCTTGTCCTGCACCGACTCACAAAAAGACTGTGGCCTTCATTACTGCAGAAAGTAGGTTCATATTCTTCTGATTCTTGTCTAATAACCGTGAGAAAAGGAAACATAAAATACCACCAGGAGTAAAAAGTGCCAAAAGGATGGATTACTGCTCAGCAGCTGGTGGTTAACCTGGCATTCAGACCTCAACCTGCCTCCTATATACAAGGCCTTTAATCCAGGGGTAACAGGCCAAGCTCATTACTGACAGACAGCAGACAGGCCAAACAGAGGTGGCTGTTTAGCACCATAGCACAGGCAGTTTCATGTTATTTTACATGCTGAGGTGTGAAGAGAACTGGGATTATACTTTAAAATTAAAGGCATCCTGCTATGAGAAATTAGTGTTCTAATTATTTGGGTCTTTTTAAATCCTGCTGCTCACAGTCTTTCTGAGTCGCTCTTCCTTTTCTGGCAGCAGATTAATGACGTAGATCTATTAATGCTATTAGAGATCTACACTAAAGAGCTCAGAAACTGTGTGTCTATGAGTGTGCGTTAGCAAAGAATTAATGCTGCAGTTATTACATTCTGGAGGAGGATTCATTCAATGATGGACGCTAAAATTGGATTCTGTGAACAGGGATGGTGAATAGACAGATCATACTGTACACAGAACCAGTACACTGTAAACACCAGTCCGCTTAGTCAGCCTCAAAGTTTATTGCACACAGCTTGCTTACAAAACTTTTAACGTACACCAGAGATGCTCAAGCCTGTCTCAGTCATGTCTCAGTTCTTTGAGCTCAAGTCCAAGTCAGGTCTCAAGTCTCTAATGGTTGTAATGAGCGTTCAACTATCTGCTGAATCCTATCTGCTTAGAACACTACAAAGCTTTATCTATGGGATTCAAAGCATGTCCTGAATTATCATTATACTTTTATGTATTAGCAAACAGTATCAGCATTGATTGTTTGTTTGGTATGATCACTTTAAACAGGCAATTGCAATGCAGTATGAAATTATGCCCAGCCGCTTCTTCATGTGTACTGAGGCATCACAGAACCTCATGTGCACCCCAGTTGAGCAGCCCAATAGATTATCGAACATTCTCCAGGAGCGGCTGAAGGCTGGAAACAAGTAAAGCTTTCTGCTGTGAGAAAGCACAAGGTTACACACAATAACAGGCCAGTGAGGAGCAGGGTAGGGAAAGAAATGCAGCTTTCCATGCGCTAGGGGCAGTGCACAACCGAATCACCTGATATCAGTCACAGAACACTCAGTATAGAGTGAGCCATAGAAAAACAAGAGGAGCGGGAGAAGACGAAGCCAGGAAAGAAGAAATTATTTTACAGGTGTGGCAAAGCAGCACTCTCTGCACACAAGTGTGCCAAACAAACAAACACTTACTCAGCTTTGCAAATTATTCAGCAAACACCAATCTAATCAAGCAGGCAAGCTTAATTTTAATAGGTGCTGAGCTTAACCTGTTTAATAACCGTCCTTAGATGTTAACATTAACTTACAAATGAACATAAAGTTTCCATGTCATTTTGACAGGCCTGCAGATTTGTGTAGACTCAACATTAAAATTTTGTCTCATGGATGAACTGGGATTTAACTGGAATTCAGAGTGTATCATCATATACTTCTATGAGGCTGTTTACAGCTACAGTCTAAACATTGATTAGTTACACATTGACATCTCCAGGTGTGGCGACCTCAGTCTCAGCTTCACCAAAGACAATTGAAGTGTTTTGGGTAAATGTCTTGCATGAATACAAGACAAACATGTAGTTCGAACTCAAGTTATGCAAACTTTTATTGACACTGGAATTGCTTTGAAAACGGGATGATAAATAGGTGGGACTGTTGTGAGCCATGTACAATAAATGATCAACATTTAAGATTATAATGGCTGTGGACACGTGAACTGCCCAAACATGATTGGTTCTTGGCACTTAACCAATGTTGCGAGCCTATAAAACACACAAGGAAGTGAATAATTTTCATTTGACATCAGAGTCTGACGAGTAATCAATTCCCTGCACTTTCTCAGTTAATCAAAGAGTCAAAATGAGGCTGTGTGTATCTTTGGTGTTCATCTGTGTGTTGCTGCCAGCAGGTAAGAGCAGTAAAGATGAGCAATCAACAAACAAATTAATATGGAAATTGAATTTATTTTTATCTGTTGTGAACATTTTGCATTTGTCCTTGTCTGCAGTGTGTGGATTAAAGTGTTTTCACTGCTGGGGTGTGAACCCTGGAGCCTGCACTGCTATATGGGAGTGTCCTCGCCAGTTCGATCGCTGTTCCAGCACCATTGGTACGTCAACTTTACCACCACATGCTCTCTTTAATATTAACTGTTTTATATGGTGTGGTTTTCATTTTTCCTGACATGATCTTTGCTTTTGCATCAGTAAAAGTACAGTCATTAACAAGCCTAATAAACAACACAGTCTGAAATTTTGTGACTCCTCCTGACACATATTTTAACTTTAATGGGACGTTCTTTCTGTGTTTCTCTGTTGCAGTTGCTGAAAATATGATCACCAAACAATGCATGAAAAGTGATATGTGCACTAATGTTTTTTCCGATGGTGTCAGATGCTGTTCTGGAGACCTGTGTAATGGGGCAAAACACACTGGAGTCTTTGTCCCTCTACTTCTAGCACCCTTAGCCATCATTACATTCTTTATTTGAAGCTCAATGTCCTCATTTTTACATCCCATGTGGTGCTTTGAGGGTTCAAAAGTGGAGGAAGTAAACTAGCAATCATTTGAGAAAGCGGTGATCTTTGAAATATATTTTATATCTGTGATTATTCTTAGCTGTATAGCTGCTGTATAGTTTTTATGCACTTGCCCATTTAACAGATACTGTATATTGTGGAATATTTGTATATATTACATGTAAGAAATAATATAAACTGGTGTTATAAAAATAAACATTAATGTCTTTGAAAATAGTGATGACAATTTGCAGATTTTTTTCTCTTGTTTAAATAACAACTTTGTTTTTTTTCTTCTCATAAATTCTACAAAAAACCCACTAAAGTATAACTACATTCATTGATAATTTAGAGGAAAGACCAATTTGTTGGAAAAATACTGACAAGAATACCATGCGTCATGCTGTCTGCAGGTAATAAAACCAGGCAGTAGAGGGCAGCATAGGAGAAATCACAGTGAGACAGTGAGAGATGTATCCAATCCAAGTACAGTACCAGTTAAAAGTTTGGACACATCTTCTTATTCACTGTTTTTTTTCCTTTTTTTTTCCTTCTACATTGTAGATTAACACAGGAGACACTGAAACTATGAAATATGGAATTATATGGAATCATGTAGTAAGCATAAAATGTGAAAACAGGGCAAATATTTTAGATTTTAGATTCTTAAAAAGCAAAAGTACTCGCACAGTGTCTTTTCACATTTAAATCTTTGAGTGCAAGTGCAGAGGACAGTGTGCGAGAGTCCTTTTATTGCTTTTTATTGTCAGCCCTTCTCCTACGTCGACCTGCAAGTGTGCAAAAGTTATTTGCTCTTTGGTATTTTAGATTCTTACCAAAGTTTTGCTTTGATGACAGCTTTGCACACTGTAGGTATGATCTGAAGCATTTCTTATAAAAAGTAAAGAAAAAAACTTTATGAAAAGTGTTCAAACTGTAGACTTTTGTGTGTGTGCATTAGTTCTAACATTTTCATGTCTGACTTTTCAAAAACAAAGTTAATAGATTTACTCTACTGATTATTTTTGGCAAATTATTACATTAAATGTGCTATCAAATAATGACACAAAATACAAGTATTCCTCTTGAGAATCTGCCATTAAAGGTGTGTTATTATGTGACCAGTGTTTTCAACAGTATATGGCACTATGGTTAGGTACCTCAAACTTTGGCAGTGCGGAACACATGCATGTAAAAATCAGGTAAATGGCATGCAATCAAAATCTAGCTGAGTACAAAGTAACAGCTCTGATTGATGTAAAATAACAAAATGCCACATTAAATGCCACAGACAAAATTGCTAACATTTACAGCCCAGTGGCAGTCATGGGTTACAGTCTGATTTAGTGGAGTGCTTATATTGCAACTGCAAAATTAATGGACATTTTTGAAAGTGGAGTCATAGGCAATAAATTACCAATTGACCTTGTTTGCACTTGTGAAAGAGCAGATAAGAACCACACCCGGCTGATTATCAGCTCTGATCTCTATTACACAGTGACTGCATATAAATAAACTGACACTCCTTTGTTCAGGCGCTCTTGAGGCTGTCTCTTATACACATCTGATGTGTATAAGAGACAGGTCTAGACTTGCCCCGGGAGCACATGAATTTAATTAGCTGGTTGACCAGGGAAGTCTTTCTTTGCCACTTATCCAAAAACTAAGATGCCCATGAAAACTCAGTTTTAACACTGATATTCAGTTTCCTCAACAAATGGAACAATATCTCTCACCTTAATATGTGGCATGGTCAGAGAAAAGGGGTGAGATGTTGTGGTAAAGCAATAAACAACCTCCTCGCTCTTTGGGTAGGGAAAGCAAGAGAATAATAGCAGTGTGGTGTATTCACTGACCAGTCCAGTGTGAATAACATCTTAGATAAACATCGTTTCCTATCTCGGTTACTTCAGTGTTATTAATAAAGCAACCATGTCTCTTTCTGTGTGGGGTCACATCTCATCCACAAGGACTTGTGACCCTTTTGGCCCGACAAGTGACAAACTCATTTGCAG
>JAJHUR010130336.1:1180-11930 GCA_027495735.1 Lutjanus campechanus | reverse complement strand
CAGATAACCTTCACTAGCATTGTTAAAAACACCATTAATACCTGTCACCAGTATCTCATTAATAAAGAACCTAAAATAAGTCACATCGGGTTGTTTATACCATCTGAACTTTCTACATCAAAAAACTCTCGTTGTGCTTTTTTCACAGACGTCCCTGCTTCTTTCGGTGTCAGCTTGCAAAAATGACACTGTGAGGATATTAATAGATGAGCTCGGGCCCATTAAAGCACGCTACAGGGTTCCAGATGTGATTTCGGGGGAACCACAGTGCGAACAGTAAGAGCTGCATCAGCATCGTCCCGTCCATTATGATATCTGGTTACACAAGCAAATCACTTTAAAAGATCCACTTGTCCTTTCTTGGGCCTTTCTCTGATACACTGAAAGCTTTGCGTCTGTGTTGTGTTGATTCTCATTTTTATGTTTGTTGGAAAAGTGACTCTGGGAAATTATGTATTGTTAAAATAAGTTTAGGATGATTAGCCTCTCTGGGAGTGGTAGTTCTACGTCTGTTTTGTTTATAAGTCAATAGATCGACATCTTAAAGGGATAGTTTGGGATTATTTGAAGTGAGGTTGTATGAGTCATTTATCTATAGTCAGCGTGTTAGCTACAGTATCAGCATTGACCTGTTGTAGACAAGGTCAGCAGCAAAAGCTATTTTAGCCACCGAGTCCAAATTAAAGGGGACACTTTTTAAGTAGTGGTAAAATTGTTCTAACTTTGTCTTGATGTGTGTGATTGCCGCAGTACCCGGACAGTGGTTGACCTTTTTTCTCATCATCTGACAGGTTTAGAGTGGAGAGACAGTCTAAGGACTCCGTCACCCTTTCCTGGTCTTCAGGACGTCACCAGGTTCGCGTGTGGAGTTTCCCTTTCCGACTGGAGATCCTGTGTGAGGACGAAGCGATGGTGACGTTCAACGCCAAAGGCAAACTGTGGTTCGAGACTCTGCAGGATCCATCCAGCAGGTGAGGACCTTGTATACTGGAAACACACCAACACACGATAAAGCGAATTAAATTAGATTTTCCTTGTGTGTTTTTTTTCTTTGTTGTTTTTGTTTCCTCGGGGTCACATCTCATCGTAGTGAGGTAAGAGAATACCAACGCTCTTCAAATTGCAAAGTAACATTCCTTCTACTTGAAGCCTAATCCAGTCTATAAATGCTTTGTTCCTCTGACAGCTTGAAGAGGATCACACAAGTTCATTATGGAAAGAGACTTTCAAGCAGTTTGTGGATATCAAAGCTAATGGTTTGTTTACACTATTTTATCATTTTTAAAAGGCAGACCAGTCAGTAATTCTGCTCTGTTATTCATCTGTTCCTCTAATGCAGTTAGCTGGAGATGAAAAGTGTGTGTTTCTCTCAGGAACACATGAATTTTTAAAAATTCAAAGTAATATTTTGATTCTAATATATATTTACAGGAGCTCAGAGAGGCAAGTGAGCAGTGTTGGGCAATAATGCATTACCCAGGAGCTTGTTACTGTAATATTATTACTTTACATAGTAAACAGTAATTATATTACAGTCACTTAGTAATGCTGCGTTAGGTGATTATTTTTTTGTCTTAGCTAGTAGTTGTAGAGTCTTTCAGTCAAAAATGAGTACATTTAAAGCCTCTGAGGGGTAACTGGGGAGACCTTGTTTGGATGCGTGCTCTGGGCAAAAACAGTAAACCAGTGTCCGAAAACAATGTGTTTCTTTGAGTCCGGTGACCCATTTATTCACAAAACAGTCAGTGCACAAATGCTCACCTCAGCGTAAGTAAAAAAACAACAACATCTCAGTCCATAATTTGTCACAGATAAGTTTCCATTCATCACTTTCAGTGTTAACACGATTCCCTTCCCCTTGACTCACCTGCTGCTCATCACCTGGAGCTTTCCTAAATTATATGACCTGTATTTCATGTACTGATGCTCCACCCAGTGTTCAAACACCAAAACTGCAAGTCTATACATACAGTATATTCACCTGTGTATCATATAAACATGAAACAGAACAAACAAAAACTACACAATTGCTCCAACAGTAGTGATGCGCGGATGGGCTCCGAGTTCATTCAAATCTGCATAAATCATTAACTAAACCACCCACGCAAACATATTATTTTGTATGGTTTACTTCTACTCTTCTCTGGAGGCTATATAACCTTTAAAATTATGTCGAGCAGTGCAAGCTTTCCATGTTATTTCTTTATTGTGTGCATGTGTTGTTTTAATGTCTGTGTGTTTTCTTTAATGATCTTTAATGGTCGAAGAAGCTGCTGTTAGTTCTGTTTCTGTGCTCTTTACCACACGAAACCCATCCGCTATTCATCAGAATGTTAATTTTGAAAAGAGTGATGAAATGGTGATTGCTTATAGATTTATTAAGAAATGTCAACATGACAACACAGTGTGCAGTAGTTTAACAAAAAAAAGAAAAGAAAAAAAGACTAGAAACATTCATATCCTCAGGTCATTGTAAGTCATCCAGAAAAATAATAACACACACAGAGATACATAAATACTTTTTGTTTATCTCCAGGTCCCAGTAGCATCGGATCAGACCTCTGTTTCCACGGCTTCAGTCATGTGTACGGTCTGCCAGAGCACGCTGACGGCCTTCAGCTCAGAGACACCAGGTACACACATGGACAGAGCAAATGCAGTAAAGACATTTTTATTTGTATTTATCTGCATAATCATTTTCTTTTCACAGAGGGGGTGAACCTTATCGGCTGTACAACTTGGATGTCTTTGCCTATGACTTGTACAGCCGCCTCGGCCTGTACGGGTCTGTGCCCCTGTTGGTGGCCCACAGACCTGACAGGACTTTGGGTGTATTTTGGCACAATGCGTCTGAAACTTTTGTGAATGTTCATTACAGCCCATCTGAGCCTCAGGTAAGCATTGTTCCAATGCCGTTCTCATACAGTATCTGCTCAAGCTGTCTGCCAAAGCTTAAATTTTCAGGAACTGCTTATTTATTTATTTTTTATAAAAGTTAGTGGAGTAGTTTTCTTTTTGCATCAAATTCCTGGCTGGGTAAAGGGATAGTCCGGTAAGAAGAAGAAGTCCGATCCTGCAGACTTTTGGTGGTGCTTTTGAGACTCCTGCTGGTTGTAAACGGACAATAAAAAAGTTTATTCAACTTAATTAAAATCAGGATGGTTCTAAAAACTATAGAAACCATTTCCGAGGTAAAATATTTTAGAAGAAACAAAAATATACATTCATCACAACATGATAACCTCATACTTCACCCAGGATGACCAAACACCTCCAGTGAAGAGGAAGAGGGTGGAGCCTCAGACTGACGTGCACTGGCTGTCAGAAAGTGGTGTGATTGACTGCATGGTTCTGCTCGGGCCCACTCCACAGCAGCTCTTCTCCCAGTATGCTCAACTTACAGGTGTGTGTGCAACATTTAATTTATTTTGTTATGTTTATTTATCCATAGAAATAAAGCATAACCTACATTGTGCATTTAAGATCTTAAAAAGAATCATTATGAAGGTTTTTAACTGTATGTTGCCATATTTATTTGTATATGCATTTCCGTCTAATATTAAAGTTGTTGTTTTTTTTAAACAAATAACACATATATTTTATATTTTTATAATGTTTAAAAAAATAAACAGCTTGCACACTTAAGGGCTCCAAAGTTCACTTCAGAAGCAGAGTCAGAAATACTTTACTGAAATCATTGTACTGTACTGTATCATTTCAGTCTAGTTTTATTGACAGCTTTTAATTTCATCCTTCATGCTGAATTATGCCTCTGCATTATCCATCAGTATGAAAATTACACCCGTCTTCCCTCCCTCTGCCAGGATATCAAGCCCTACCTCCTTTGTTTGCACTCGGGTACCACCAGTGCCGCTGGAACTACAACGATGAAGCTGACGTGAAGGCTGTGGATGCTGGATTTGATCGCCACAAGATCCCGTATGACGTCATGTGGCTGGACATCGAACACACGGACGGGAAGCGTTATTTTACCTGGGACCCTGTTCTTTTCCCAGAACCGGCCGGCCTGCAGCAACACCTAGAGAAGAAGAAGAGGAAGGTCAGTTTAATGATGCGCCGCATATTTACTGCCTTTTTCAGTTGTCTTTAGGTCACAAATTTAGGTGATTTATTGTGCACGCTGTTCTTATCTTTCAGTTGGTTGTTATAAGTGACCCACACATCAAGATTGATCCCGGTTGGCCGCTGTACCGTGAGGCCAGAGATGGAGGGCATTTTGTTCAGACCAGAGAGGGACAGATCTATTGTGGCTCATGCTGGCCTGGTAATGTCTCACAAAAAAAAAAGAGTTTAATTCTAAAAGGAAATAATGAAATCACTACCATTAATCCTTAACAAATAAACTTAATTTCTCAATATGATAGTAGTTTTTTTATTAGTTATATCACATGTTTTTTTTACATCCAAGTTACAAACATTTGTAAACATCAGATGACACTGAGTCATCTTAGAGCTCCTCCACATACAGAAAACAATTGTCTTGATATCTGTTTTTTTTCTTTCTAATTGGATTTTTTATTCACCTCTCTCATAGACAAGTCCTTTTACCTTGACTTCAGCAGTCCAGACACTCGAGCATGGTACTCCAGATGTTTCGGCCTGGATAAATACAAGGTAGGCGTAAAAATAATCCCCAAATCAATAATACTGTTTATATGCAACCCGGTTTAGTATTAATAAGAATTGATAAGGTTTAATCCTGTTAAAAACAGAAGAACCACACCGAGTGGCAGCCTTCCGGGCTGAAAAATAAAGTTTTTCCTGCAGATCATCCACAGACTAAAATAACAATGAAGCAGCTACAAGCACTTTGTTTATAAGCTTGATCTTGATTTGCTGCCAGGTCCGTTTTGCACTGCTGATGTTGCAGCTCAGAACACAGATTAGAAAACTCATTAGTCGATCCTGTTTATCACAGAAAATGTTGCTTTTTATCTGTAATGTATATATTTTTTTACGTTTTCCTTTGATCTCCATTATAACAGTCTGTTCAATCTGTGTTTATGTCTGATGCAGGGATCAACGCCATCGTTATTTGTGTGGAATGACATGAATGAACCGTCTGTGTTCGACGGGCCGGAGCAGACGATGCCGAAGGACGCAGTGCATCATGGGGGCTGGGAACACCGGGAATTACACAACCTGTACGGCTTCTACCAGGTGAGCAGGCAGGGTCTTCAACTCCGTCATATGACACGTGTTTAGCTTCACTAGATGACAGTTATTAGCAAAGTCTATGATGTGAATCACTTGTTTACAGTTTCTTTTGTTTCCTCACAGCACATGGCCACAGCGGAGGGTCTGATAACTCGCTCAGGTGGCTCAGAGAGACCTTTTGTCCTTTCACGCTCCTTCTTTGCTGGGTCACAGAGATTTGGTAGGTGTTTGAGATGAAAACTGAACTCAGTTCACTGTGATGTGTTCATGGTTTTATCCTGACCTGCACTGTTTGCTGTGATTGACTGTGCTGGGGATGCAGGTGCAGTATGGACTGGTGACAACGTTGCCACCTGGGAGTATCTGAAGATCTCAATTCCGATGGTTTTGTCTTTAAGTGTGGCAGGAATAGTATTTTGTGGAGGTGAGCACAGTATTATACATATGGGATTTGTTTAAATATTAAAACCACAACTAGAATTGCTGTTGACTGGTTTGAAAGACTTGAAATACCGGACAGAGACATTAACACACATACTCAGCTTAAAACTAGTCTTAAGTCATGAACTTACAGTGCTGTAATGTGCTGCTTTTCTGCTCTTTATTTTCTTAAAATCGTTGAGTTGTAGCCTCTCATTTCCATCTTTGTTTCAGCCGATGTCGGTGGGTTTATTCGGAATCCGGAGCCGGAGTTGCTGGTGCGCTGGTACCAGGCGGCCGCCCTGCAGCCGTTTTTCCGAGGTCACTCTGCAAAAATGACAAAACGTCGGGAGCCCTGGCTGTTTGGAGAGAAAGTCACCGTGGCAATTCGCACTGTGATCCAACAAAGGTACTTTGAAGAGATTGATTGGATTCTTTTATGTGGAGAGTTGCATGAGGCACTTATCCATAGTCAGTGTTTTACCTACAGTAGATAGCGGTCGGCACACCCCAAGTTTGGAGAAACAGACAGGTGTACCAGCACAGAAGCTAAGCAATGTACTGCTGTGGGCAGGGTCAGTATTAGTCAATATTAGTTTCACTGTATGCTATATTTAGAATATTTTCACCACTTTACCTTACCGTCAGACAGCCTTTACTGATGAGTAATCGCTATTACATAAGCCAAATGTGACCCACACTCTGTAAAACAATCAGACTCCATTCAGATAAAAAAAGCCCCAGCAATTCTACCCCCTTAGAACACAGGAGTTTGTGAAGTATGGTGGTGGGAAGAGAGTGGTATTTGGCTTATATAATGATGGTTTTCTGTCGGAAAAGGCTGTGTGATGGTAAGGTGAAGCAGTGAACATATTCTAAATATAACGTACACTTAAACTGATATTGTTTTTTTGGGGGGGTGTTGTTAAAATATGTGCATTGCATAACTTCTGTGGCGGTAATATACTGTAGGCAATACACTAACTATGGATAAGTACCTCATACAACCCCACTTAAAATAATGTGAACTATCCCTTTAAGTGAGGTGTCAGCTGAAAGAGTTTCAAACAGGAAAAGAAGCGGGGATAATGGGAGCTCTTGTCTTTTCTTTGTTTGTGCAAAATGCACATCTATTTTCAGCTCCAAATTAACCCGTGCTTGGTAGTTAACAAGCTTGAGCTTATGTTTTTTGTTGTTTTGTTTTTCTGACACGTTTTGATCAGAAAAGTGCTGGAAATGAGCAGTTTCCCTTCGGCTGTCTTGATTCACCAGTTAAGACAGCTGAAATGGACCAGAACAAATCCCCTGCTAAGCCCGACAAACAGTTTTATCTCATTACCCAGTGAAATGTCAGAGTCAAGATGCAGAATTTAATGTGTTTCTTGGTTTTTGTAAAACATTTGATAAGTCAAAATTCTGTTTTAATGATCCCTGGTAGGACAGCATGTTTGTCACAGCCTCGTCTCTTCTGTACTCAGATACTGTTTGCTGCCGTACTGGTACACTCTGTTCCACCAGGCTCACACCTCTGGTCTGCCTCCACTCAGGTTAGTTCTGCTGCCATCTGCTGCTCAGTACAAGATTCTGTCACCGAACCCTCTGTAGGTTCACCTGTTGTTTGTTCAGGCACTAGAGGTCAATGTCTCTCATGTTAAAATCTGTACACTATAGAAATGCTCATTTTATTTCATAAAACTGTGCAGACCTCTGTGGGTGGAGTTCCCGTCAGAACAGAGCACCTACACTGTGGACAACCAGTATATGATTGGTGATAAATGCCTTTTATTTTTGCAGTTTTACTCAGTATACCATGGAATTGTTTTGTTTTTCTTGGTTTAATCGTCTTTAATTACATGTAGGAGGAGCTCTGCTGGCGTGTCCTGTAACCGAGGCGGGTGTTCAAGAAGTCAAAGTCTTACTTCCTGGATGTGGTGAGGTAAATCAACCAACAGGTAACATGTTTATATGTTAAAATATATGGATGATGCACCTCAGTGTGGATGTTAAATTAAGGTTTGTTTCTGTTTTAGGTGTGGTACGATGTCAGCTCTGCAAAGGTGTATAAAGGAGGGACGACTCTCAGTCTTCCAGTCACCCTGGACACAGTTAGTGTTTATATTATATTTATTGGATTCCAGTTCCAGTTCCAGTCCACTTCATACATAATTAATTCTAAACTGAAATAAGGTATGTCTGACTTTGATTTTCTGGTGTTTCTTCTGTACAGGTTCCTGTGTTCCAGCGTGGCGGCTCGGTGGTCTGCAGGTCTACGGGAAGTGGCTCATGTACAGCTGAATTCCAGCAGCTCCCACTTTCCATCACTGTGGCCCTCAACTCTCAGGTGAGCATCAAAAGATGTGAGAACCAGTGCCCGATAGCATAAACCACATAGCATAAGTTTCAACCTTAAGTTTGTCCCTTGAGCCATATATTTCCCTAGGCTAAGGGGTTCACCTTGGCAAGGAGATAACCTAAGAGGCTTTATACAATGTTCCTAAGTGTTTAGACTAAGTTACATTTCACTTGTACAGTATAGCATTATTGCCAGTGTTAGCTGGCTTCTTCTAAATGGACAACAAAAGGAAAACAAAAAAGGGTTTTCTGTGTTGCGAAAAATGTGTCTTGGTTTCTTTTCCTCCTCCTCAGTCGCCAGAAGAATGCAGCCATTGTCTCATGTTCCACAATTTCATTTTTAAGAGACTGGAGTGAGTCTTTTTCTAAGGAAAATGGTTAATAAGGACCTTCTAGCAGTGCATACGGAAATACTTATGTAACAAACACTGGTAGATCAAAGGGTTTTCCCTTACAACATCATAAAGAAATGGTGACTTTATGCAACAGTTTTTTCTAAGACATCCTTTAAAAAAAAATTTTAATTTAACCTTAGTCTAAGTGGTTTATGCAACCGTGTACAGGTGTCTGTTGATATACCAGATTTCAAAAAGCGCATAAGTAGTACTGGCCATGATCTTGACTTAAACAAATAAAGTAATACAAACTGACAAACTCTATGTACGTGTTTAGTGATGATGGCTAAAATATTACAAACATTTTAAGAAGAAGTGGTGCTTCTGGTGGAATCCCAAACATTGGATAAAATGGCCACGGTCAGCCGTGTCACAGCCCTGCCCAGTGGACTGGGACGTTAATTCACTGAGCTAGATGTGAAAACATTCTGGCTCTACACGCTGTAGAACCTCCTTATAACTTCTCTCACACCTCATACCTCTTCTGTCCCTGCCAGCCGTGTTTTTGACATCTCTAGAGTCAGAGACCTGGTTGAATCTGCTCTAAAACACCTTGGTATTGTATTCTCTGTCGTCAAACTGGCCTCCGTTGGTTTCGGAGGCTGTAGCTGGGAACAGTTCCATTTCCCACTTGTTTGGCTCTTGTTCTGGCGCCCTTTTCGGTATTGCTCCCTACCAGCATTCCCTGCACCGAGCCGGCGGTGCTCCGAGCACCCAGCCCAGGCAGACTTGAGTCAGTTAATAGGGCTGCGACCTGCACAGGTAACTTAGTAACTAGCTAACAGCAGCTACAGTTAGCAGCAGCTGCCCCCTTACTGACTCACAATTTGTTTGGAGTATGAATTCGACAGGTGGCCAGTTCCTACATATTGCACCTTTAAGGCTGAGTCATTCATAACTTGTAAAAGCTGTTTACAAATGAATCTATATATTAGTTTAGACTTGTGACATTTGTATAATTTAATTAGTAAAATCCTGACTTCGGTCTCTTCTCTCTGCAGGGTGTCGCTGATGGTGAGTTGTATCTGGACGACGGCCACTCCTTCAACTACCGTGACAGAAAGGCCTTCTGCCTGCGCAGGCTCAACATGCTGTCAGGCCATCTGCTCTGCCGGTGAGTCATAACTCACACCTCCTCTCCTGAAGACGGATCCCGTTTTAGACCACACGTGAAGGAGCTAAAAAAAAAAAAACTTTGGCTGACATGAAAGCTGACGGCTGAAGTGAGCCTGAAGCAGTTTGCATTTAAAACACTTTCCACATGATGATTTAGTATCTGTCTGTCTCTTATACACATCTTGTAACAAACACTGGTAGATCAAAGGGTTTTCCCTTACAACATCATAAAGAAATGGTGACTTTATGCAACAGTTTTTTCAAGACATCCTTTAAAAAAAATTTTTAATTTAACCTTAGTCTAAGTGGTTTATGCAACCGTGTACAGGTGTCTGTTGATATACCAGATTTCAAAAAGCGCATATGTAGTACTGGCCATGATCTTGACTTAAACAAATAAAGTAATACAAACTGACAAACTCTATGTACGTGTTTAGTGATGATGGCTAAAATATTACAAACATTTTAAGAAGAAGTGGTGCTTCTGGTGGAATCCCAAACATTGGATAAAATGGCCACGGTCAGCCGTGTCACAGCCCTGCCCAGTGGACTGGGACGTTAATTCACTGAGCTAGATGTGAAAACATTCTGGCTCTACACGCTGTAGAACCTCCTTATAACTTCTCTCACACCTCATACCTCTTCTGTCCCTGCCAGCCGTGTTTTTGACATCTCTAGAGTCAGAGACCTGGTTGAATCTGCTCTAAAACACCTTGGTACTGTATTCTCTGTCGTCAAACTGGCCTCCGTTGGTCTCGTAGGCTGTAGCTGGGCTGTGTTCACTGGGAAGCTGCTTTTCACAGTTCCATTTCCCACTTGTTTGTTTGGCTCTTGTTCTGGTGCCCTTTTCGGCATTGCTCCCTACCAACATTCCCTGCACCGAGCCGGCGGTGCTCCGAGCACCCAGCCCAGGCAGACTTGAGTCAGTTAATAGGGCTGCAACCTGCAGGTAACTTAGTAACGAGCTAACGGCAGCTGACATATTGCACCTTTAAGGCTGAGTCATTCATAACTTGTAAAAACTGCTATATATTAGTTTAGACTTGTGACATTTGTATAATTTAATTAGTAAAATCCTGACTTCGGTCTCTTCTCTCTGCAGGGTGTCGCTGATGGTGAGTTGTATCTGGACGACGGCCACTCCTTCAACTACCGTGACAGAAAGGCCTTCTGCCTGCGCAGGCTCAACATGCTGTCAGGCCGTCTGCTCTGCCGGTGAGTCATAACTCACACCTCCTCTCCTGAAGACGGATCCCGTTTTAGACCACACGTGAAGGAGCTAAAAAAAA
>JAJHUR010130335.1:3320-18989 GCA_027495735.1 Lutjanus campechanus | reverse complement strand
TAGAAGTTCCTCCTGACAGCTCATACAGAAGACCTGTAGCTGTAAAACCAGCATTTTTTATTACAGTTTAATCTCTTATTCATTCAGTAATGTGAATTGTAATTATGTTGAATCAATCCAAGTCACTAGAGCTTGAGAACATGCTAGTTTTAATGAAGTGCTGGAACAAGAAGATCCATAATATGAACAGGATGTGATACGCAGGCAATCAAGGTTCAAGTGGTTGATACAAAAACACTGGCTCTCTTTCGACCTTTTTCAATATCAATAATATTATCAGCCTCATGTCGGAGCAGCTTGATCCATAACTTGACATTAAATTATCTAAAAAGGCAGCACTTTCTTCATGAATTAATACATTCTGTGAATTTAGTTCCCACATTTAGGCATTCATGCTTTTGTTTTTATTATTTTAGGATTATTTGAGGTGGGGCTGTATTAGGTACTTATCAATAGCTACAATAGATGGCAGTGAGCACGCAACCATTTTGGAGAATCAGAGAGGAGCACCAGCACAGAAACTCCGCAATGTACTGCTGTGGACAGGGTCTACAATAAAAGGTACTTTAACTTCTTAAAAAGGTCCACCTAAAAAGATAAATATCAGTTTAATTGTACGCTTTGTTCAAAATATTTTCACCTTGCCATCAGACAAGCCTTTTCTGATGGTAAACCGCTGTGGTAACACAGTAACACAAACAAACTAACAGAGAGACCCTGCATTCCAAATACTTCTTCTTTTTCCTTTCAGTACGTACTGCAGCTACCCTTACAAAGAACCTAAGGTTGTATGCAGTATACACACAATGGGGATATAGTACTTCCTCATAACATGGTGCCTTGAACTTTGACCCTCTTGCTCATACACACATCACAAAGGATTGTGGGTCAAAATAGCCAGAAAAGCTTGCTGGCTTGCATGCTGCAAAATGCAAGTGGATGCAGTCAGACATCCAGGTATATTGTTCGGTATTTTTCATTTTTGTCATTTTGTAGTAGCAGTTTCCCGTCAGCAACGGCTGTTTGATGGCAAAGTAAAGCAGTGAAAAATGATAAATGTAGCATACATTGTTTGTTTTTTTCTGGGTGGACCTTTTTGAAGTGTTTAAAATACCTTTTATGGCTGCCCCTGTCCACAGCAGTCCATTGGTTAGCTCCTTGCTAGTGCCCCTCACTGCTTCTCCAACCTGGTTGCATAGCAACCACCATTTACTGTTACTGATGATGATGATGATGATGATTCTTTATTTTCGTGTCATGCACAAAAAGTGCCCAACCCCCATGGGTTTATAAGACACCAAATACAGTTGCAGTGAACAAACATTTACCTTACAATACAAAATTGCAGTCCATTTCATAGCTCGGTCTTAAACAGAGTATTCTGCCTTCTCTCCCAGGCTTGAGAAACAAAATCTGCCACAAAAAAGGTCCCCTTTCTAAAACACAACTCAAGTTTTGCATACTCATCCAACCAAAAAAATTCAACATCTAATACTAATACATTGACTATTGATAAGTACCTCATACAACCACACTTCAAATAATCCAAACTATCCCTTTAAATGAAAGAAAAGCGTGTGTATAATAGAGCAAAACATTTGGACCATGTTCAACACACCTGCAATCTGAACAGATCCGTCTTCTCCCAGTAGTATGTTCCCAGCTTTCACATCCCTGAGGTCAACAAAACACAGTCAAACAACAAAGTCATGTGGAGCAGCATTGATTCTTCCGTCCGTGCAAACGAGTTCCACCGCCAAACGCCATCTGGAACTCTGCCCAAGGGGCTGATAGAGGTTTAAGCCTGCCCCTCAGTGACCTTGAAATGTAGGAACTTTACAGAACACAACAACTGCACTGCTGGTAAATAAATACAATTACTTGATTAGTTTTAATTTGACTAGCCATTTGTTTAACTCAAAGGAGAACATTTTATCTTTCAAAAACATTACACTTCTTTCAATAAACTCTTCAAAACTGCAACAGCAAACTTCAGTTAGAGACACTGTTAAGCAAGTTAAAAGTGTTACCGGTGAATCTGTCCGTTTCTGTGCAGATAGTCCAGGCCCTCTAGGACTTCCTTTAATATAGTAGCAATAATAGGCTCATCTAGCGCTCGATTTCTGGCATCCTCTTTGCTTGTGTGCTTAATTATGTCCAGCATAGAGCCTAAAAAGACACCACATAAAAACAAAAATATCCTGTTAATTTCCCCACATATTAATTAGAAACACAAATCAGCTGCATTACATGATCGATATCTCCGACAAGGCCTAAATTATTGCCGTGTCTGTTAATTGCTTGTCGTCTTTTAAACAGTGAAAAACGTAACACGCAGTACATTATAGTGGGTAAAATCACTGATGTAATTCCTTCACAGCACAAAGCCACAAGGCTGTGCAAAGGAACACCATCAGACCACAGATATTATATACCACAGCCTCTGTGGGCTCCTGCTTCCACATAACTATTCAGGGTTCCCACTTTTTTTCTAGAGCGCATTTTTCAGGACATTTCCAGGTCATGATGATGATCGAGCTGGTATGACAGACAGGAATTGCACCATACACTAATATGTTCCTCTCTGTGGTTGTCTGATTTGAAAGACGTGCAGTCTATGGCAAGAGTACAAGGGTTACAGAGACATTTCAGAACACGGGCATGACCTTTAGATGTCTTAAGGTCACAATGTTTACTACTGTCTCCTCTTACAGTTGTTGTTTATTTCTTGCCTTGTTTAGTGCTGTTTTTTGTTTGTTTGTTTTTTTTGCTTTTTAGCCTTTATTGACATGACAGATTGAGATAGACAGGAAATGGGGTTGAGAGAGGAGGGAAGACATGCAGCAAACGGCCGCAGACGGGAATCAAAAATTGAAAATGTATCATTATTATTATTAATTTATAACCTGAATCCCTTTTTTTCTTATTAATTATATTAATCAATGCTGTTTGAATAACACAAATAATCTTTCTTTAACTAGGCTAATCCCACCCATTGTTAGCTACTGCTACAATAAACCTTGACAATGCAGCATAGTGTTCGAAGGGAAAATACTTGACAACCTTTAAACATTTGCTGGCAAACTCAGCTAGCAAAGAAGCTGTTAAAAACAAGTTGGGAAGAAAGAAATGTTGATCTATAAACCTAATTAAAGCTACTGCAGTTACCAACTAGCAGTGGCTAATATTTTCATTTGAAGGATGATGTAATTTCCACTTTCTGGAGTTTCAGCCTCTTAACTTGTAACATTCATATCATGCAACCTGCATGTGTTATATGTGGCGTGTTGGTTTCCAAAACATAACTGAGAGCAGCCTTTTAAAAATGCTCATGCCCATAAACTACCATTTTAACATTAATGATTACGAACATAACTTCATCCTGTCAGATGGCAGTGTTGTTCTGGGGACCTCTGATAGATAAGTACAATATAGGTCATTCTCAGCTAAAGGAAAATAAGAGAATGTTGAAATCATTTTTCAGGAAACCGCAAGATTTTCCAGGACTTTCTACTTTCTCTCTTAATTTCAGTGTGTTTCCCATGACTGGAAATTTGGTCAACTGTTTTCCAGGATCAATGGGAACCCCGTGTAATAAAGTCAGCCTGCAAAGCTGTGGTGGGAAAATACTTTTTAAGGATTTAGATCTGTTTTTATTTTATTCAAGTCCCACAAAGAAAAAAAAAGAATCATTCTAATTTCTTGCTGGTTTCCCCTTTTACTAATTATACTGTATAAAAAGACAGATTTATGATAATGCTGGTAATTAAAGTAGTCAGTAAACAATCAGTATGCTCTATAAGTGAGTTATAAACCTCGCTGTTACCTATTCATCAGCAGATCAAAGCACAAACATGCAGCATCATCACATTCTTAGGTGCACATGAAGCCAGATGTGGGATTTGGCCCCATGTGGCTCAGCAACTGAAGCTCACCTCCACTCAGAAGCTTCATGACTAACCAAAGTTCATCCTTCACCACGAAGGAGGTGTAGTAGGTCACAACATTGGGATGACTGCACTGGCTCATCGCTTGGATTTCTTTCTGTTGTGAGAGAGAAACAGGACAGGATGTGACAGGTCAGATTATGTTAAACTGGACAGATTTGAGTGCATTTATCTTTTAATCACACTTTGCATTTTCTCTGTAATTATCTAAGAGAAATAATAATAACAGGAATCAGTACGTTTATATGCATCTCAGTGTATTTGACCTAACAGCAAATGATTTATTACAATCTCTTAGGTGCATTAATGAGCAGGGTAGCTCCGATACCAATGCTGGTATCAGAAAACGCCTCAGATACTGCAGTCTCATACTGCCTCAGACACTCGCTAAAAATAGGGGGTTGAGCCTTTTTCTGCCTGCCAGTAGGCAAGTTTACTTTCTAGGTCTTTTTTTCTGATGAAAGCCCAGATTCAGCTCATGTCTGTACAGGAAAGCAGAGAGACATATGTTTTTAAAAAGTCTCTGTGTGTTCAACTCTCAGTACTTTGTAGCTTCTAACTGAATCTCTGTTTGAAGTTTAGTTTCTCTCCTGTGTCGCTGTTTCATTTTCATTTGTAGTAATTAAGAGTAACTATACAGAAATTACATATCTTTTATGCAGGTCACATAGATGCACCAGTTATCAGGGTTCTACCTTGGCCCAATGGCCCGTAGCTACAAAAAATGACTCTGTGGCCAAAAAGAAAAATTGCGGGGGCAGCGGTCACAGGGGGCCGCCAAGGTTTCATCTCCATACTATGAGCCTTAAGCAACAATGAGTTTCACAAACATCCTGATTCTTGTTGGAGCTACTGAAGTCTGGGTTTACCAAGTCTACTCAATCTGCTAACACAATCCTTACAGGAAAAAAAAGTGATGAAAATGTAGAGGTGAACTGAAGCAGGAGTTTAAGTTTCACAGTTAAAGCTACTGCAGGGAGTTTTTGACTAGTTATCAGGCCATCTCAAGTTAATACTGATGCCTCTACATGACCTACATAAGCTACAAGACCATCTGTGAGAAGATTGGCGGTTTCTATTAAGCTATTTTTATTGCCTGATTCATAGATTCTCTGTGAAATGAGATGCTACAAGCCTGTGTTTACATTTTCCCATCTAAAGTGTCAGTGAGTAGTATGTTCACCAGTTAAATAGAAGCAGAAGCTTTTTATTTAGGTTTTTTTTTAAAGATATATTTTGTGATTATTACAGGAGAAACACTACCACTTCTGTAAACACAGGCCTCTAAAATCAACAAAATTTGAAGGTTTCTTGCAGTAGCTTTCAGGAAGGCTGTGTTAAGTGTTTTAAATGGACTTTTCTGTATTGTCTTACAGAAGTTTACATTTGGGCCACCGAAAATGCACTTTGGCCACCAAATTTAGGGGCTTGCTGGTCTATGGGGCCAGTGCTTAAAAATATTCTATCCCTGAGTAATAAATTGAGACTGAAAAACTCCTTGTAGTAGCTTTAATGCACTGGTATTAAATCAGTACTCTGTAATGGCCAATATGCCAAGTTCCAGTATTGGCATTGGTATGGGAGCATCTCTATTAATGAATATTATTATTCAGACTTGCACAGAACAGTAGTAACATGGATCAGAGGTAAAGTCGTAGTAGATCGTTCGAGAGTGGTACAAAAACACTCTGTGAACACACACAGTGAGAAAAATAAGCCCATATTTATTGTACTCACCAACAGCTCATCCATGCTGGTCTGGCATTTTTCCAGGTTTATTCTCTTTATGGCGACGCGCTCCTGTCTGGGGGTACAGAGCGCTGCCTGCACTACAGCTGTGGCCCCGCTGCCTGGAATCACAGCCACAACAGAGCAATGACAGAGTGGACAGGACACACAGCTGGAAGAAAACTCTCAAAGTGAGCATCAGTCTGCGGCGTTATGGCATTTGTCTGACTTCGTGTCCCTCAGTTTTTGTTTATTATGCCATGGTATTCATCTTTCATGTGCGCTGGGTGAAACGTTAGACGAACACAATGACATAAGCTGATTTTGAGTGCAGCATTTTTTTATTTCCTCAACGTGATGGGCTGTTTACTTGGTTCATTACAAATCAGGCCACGCTGGAGTAGTGAAGTTGTTCACACCAAGAAGCTGTGACAAGCAGCATATTGCTTACCAACTGTTAGCAGCAGATAAGGAGATCTGACTGTTTACCAGTTGATTAGGAGAACACAGAGGGGGGTCCCACTAACTCATCACAGTCAGCAGCACACAGCTGTGGTCCAATTTCTTATCAGTAGTGATAGGACTTGTCAGCTCATCTGCACGGTGCTGCACTTGCCAAAAATATTCAGGAAACTTCCTTTAGCACTTTTGCAGTGCATTTAAGATTTTCATCGTTGTCATATTTGGTAACTCGTGTTACTAAAATGAAATGATTCATGGCAACTCTGAAATCAAGCATCCTGTTACTTCAGCTGGGGCATTTAAGTTTTGAAACTCTGAAAAAGTAGAATTACGAAAAGAAACTTCTGCGGTACATATCATTTTTATTCCAGAAACATACGACAGGTACAGCCACAGTCTTTCAGGTAATATTACCAGAAAACACGTGCATATAACACATGGTGCTATATTTTATTCTGAGTACATATAAACAATCTTTAACAAGTGAATAAGCATGTGTAAGTTCTATTGTGACTGATAGCTATTGTGGGATTCAGTAAGTGCAGATAAAATTATTCAATTAGTGGATTACAGAAAGTTAATCGTCTACTATTATGGTGGACAGTTAATCTTTTAATCACTAAGCAACAAAAATTAAGGATTTGCTGCTATTTTTTGTTTTATGTGATGGTAAATGTAATATATTTGAGTTTTTGATTGTCGGTGAGACCCTAAAAACGCATTTTAAGACATCACTCTTGAGCTGTGAGAAAATATGATGCCCATTTGCACTTTTTTCTGACATTTATTAATTTCAACCTAAACCTAAATGATTACTGAAAACATAATCAAGAGAATCACCAATTTAAAAAGTAATAGTTAGTTAAAGTCCTGCCTGGAGTTGAGTCTCTGACCTTTTATTTACATCACAAAGTTTTAGTGACATTAAAATTAAGGATTCAACCATTGCTACTATTATTAATTCAAGCATTATTAGAACCATCGTGATTATTATTATTATTAGATGCATTATTGTTACTATGTTAAGTTATGTTATGTTATATTTTAGACTATTGATTGTGGATCAAAAGCCCATTTCAAGACATCACTGTTGAGTTCTGAGAGACTATGATAGGCATTTTTTGATGTTTATAAATCTAAATCGAAACCTAAATGATTACTGATTAAACATATTCAAAAGATTTACCAATAATATGAAGAATTTATAAAAGCATCACTAATAAATTATACATTTATAGTTAACTAAACTTAAGTAATAATTACTTTACTGTTAACAAATAATGAAATTACAATTCATAATGTTCACTTAGTATTAGTAATGCTACATACAGTGCTATTACGTATGTTTTTTTAGTGTGTGTAATATAGAATAAAAAATATGGTGGCTCTGCAGTAGTCAGACAGAAGAGCCAGTAAAAAGGGGCACAGCCCCACAGTAAATTTAGGAAACAGTGCCCACAGTGGACATAATGCCTCTGAATTAAAAAATAAAATGTGAAAAAATTGGGTTGCTGGAGTCTTGTTTAAGTGTAAATGGTCTTTTAGTAGAATTATGGTTTGTAATGTTGCAACTATTCATACAATAATACATGAGCATCGTGCAGGACGGGTCTCTAATACATACTATATTAACATTTGACCCAATAAACATAACTATTGATTAGCAATTTCCCTTCATATGTATGAAATTAAAATGAAAGAGTTTAGATTTCACTGTAAATGTATTTTGTACTCTCTGCGGATCTCATGGTTTTGCAGCAGCGTACTGTACGTCCAGGGTTAATGTTCCTTGTGGACGTTCTGTTTCTGATCTGTTAAGCATTGAGTATTGAACCAGTACTGTTTCAATCTCAATATTGTTTTGGTGTCAAGTATCGTGGTATTAAACTTGGAAAGTCAAAGTTTTGTTATTGTGGCAACAGTATTATGTTAAGTACATGTTACATTTATAAAAATGCTAATTTGAGATAATGTTATAGGCTGTTTAATTCTGTTTACATGCCATCATAGACACAGCACAACTGTCATAAATATAAATATAAATTGTTATTATTATGTTAAGTACTTGTTACACTTGTAAATGTCCCACTTGACATGATGTTACAGGTTATTTAATTCTGTTTAAATACCATCACAGATAGCGCACCTGTCATACAATATAAATATTATTATTAGTAGTAGTATTTTATTATTGTTGTTATTATGTTAAGTACTTGTTACATTGTTAATTACCCACTTGAGATGATGTTTTAAGTTATTTAATTCTGTTTACATGCCATCACAGATAGCACAACTGAAATAATTATAAATATTACCAAATATTTGTATTAGTTGTATTATGTTAAGTACATGTTAGATTTGTAAATTGCCCACTTGACACGATGTTATAGGTTATTTGATTCAGCTTACATGTCATCACAGCTAGCACAATTTATATAAATATAAATATTAGTAATTATTATTTGTTGTATTATTATCATTATTACATTAAGTACATGTTACATTAGTAAAATTGAGATGGTGTTATAGGTGTTTTAATTCTGTTCACATGCCATCACAGATAACACCACTGAATTAACTCACTGTGAGTTTTACACAACCGCAGCATCTGTGATTTTAGTAATGATGGCTAATAAACTGGACACGTGCCCGGATACACTGTCACAGCTGGAGTGTGTCTTTATCATCTGAGCCACTTATAAACGCACTGAGGGAATGTGACATGTCCAACCTCGTGCAGTAACGTGTATTTTAGCTGATTTTTTGGCTTCGTTAGAGTGACTAACACAGTTGCTGTAGACCGGTAGTGTCTAAATGTGCTTGTTAACATCCGCATTGCAAAGCATTGCAGGAGGCTACTGCATATGAAAAAGCCGGTAGGCCTTCATCGTCATTCACAGCTGATAACCGGCCGCGGCGTGCCTTTCTACCCATGATAATATGTAGTCTTCATCACCTCCCCGGTACTAACCTATGACTTCCTGCAGCTCGTACGACTCCCTGGTAATTGGCCAGCTGGTTGTCAGCGCCGGTTGCGGGTGGTGGACAGCAGCCGGAGCTTCGCCTTGATCCGCCATG
Source organism: Lutjanus campechanus (assembly GCA_027495735.1). Lineage (NCBI taxonomy): Eukaryota > Metazoa > Chordata > Actinopteri > Lutjaniformes > Lutjanidae > Lutjanus > Lutjanus campechanus. The sequence goes on along the minus strand of JAJHUR010130335.1, from coordinate 9,774 downwards.
ATGATGATGATGATGATGATGATGATTCTGCGCTAGTTAGCAGCCTCTCTCACGGACGGACGGACGGACGGACAGACACAGGGAGAGGGTGAGACAGTCAAATTTGACCTCTCCTCCTCGGTACAAGTGTCTGCCGGCAGCTGGAGCGGAGCAACTACCGCCCGCGACGGAGCAGCACAACCCGGAAAATAACGGACCCACCGCACACGTGCGCGCGCACACACACACGCGCGCACACTACACTAGAGCGGTGACAGTTAGCTAAACACAACGGTTCCATACACACACACAGGAAGACAGTCATTAAAACCACTATTAATCATCTTTAAAGAGTGCTGGAGAGTTCAAGAGATTCAGGTTAAATTAAGTGTGTGTTGAAGCAGCTTCTATATTAAAATACTGTCTGGACGTTAGTTTATTTATTATCTGGTAAAACAAAAACGACTTGGCAGCTGCTTTGTGTGAGGCAGTAACACGTATGTGTGACGATTTAATATGTCACATGCAGTCAAAACTGCAAGCGACGTTGTTAACATTAACCAGTAGATGGCGCCATCACATCTTTATAATGTATGACAATGACTGGGGGCCAAAGTTGTACTGTTACTAAAATGTTCCTCAAATAGAAAAATACTTAAGTAAAACTATTAATCTCAAAACCTACTCGGAGTATTAGTTACTTTCAACTGTTTAATACATTATCAATAGCAGATATTCTTATTATTATTATTATTAAAAACTCCTCTGGTCTGCTCAGTGGGCACAGTCACCTCTCCAAGCTTGAAAATTTTGTGCATTTTTTTTGTAACTGATAACTGAAAATGCTAACAACCGATTAAACATGAATCATTTATGACACAAAACTGTTTTTGTTTTTGTTTTTTTGTTTGTTTTTTGTTTTTTTCCTCATTTTCTCAGTTTAAGTTTCCTTAGTCAACAAATGGCTTTATCAGACAAAACAATGTCAAATTTGATAGAACTGCTCTTGACTATTAATTAAATATCCATGAATACATTTTTATTCGATTAAATTCTCAACGGCAATTAGTTGATTAATGATTAATCATTAGGATCCTCACATCAAACCTGTGCTGCTACAGTGTTTAGTTTTTCATCCATATGTCATGGTTTTCATCGGCTCATTGACTAAATCTAAACTAAAACCATGTGTTGAAAAAGATTTTTACACATTTTTTAAGATAAAAAATAAAATTTAGACTTTAGGTAAAAAAAGAAACTATATAGTAAAGAAACCCCACAATTCCCAAAAGTTGGGATGTTGTCTTCAACATAAATAAAGACAGAATTCAATGATTTGCAACAACTTTTCAACCTATATTCAGCTGAATACAGTGCAGAACAAAGACAAGATATGTAAGGTTCAAACTGATTAACTTTATTGTTTTTTGTAAATATACACTCATTCTGAATTTGATGCCTGCAACATGTTCTAAAATAGTTTGGACAGAGGCCACTGTGTTACATCACCTTTTCTTTTAACAACACTCAGTAAGCATTTAGGAACTGAAGACACTATTTGGTGAAGTTTGGAAAGTGAAATTCTTTTCCATTCCTGCTTGATACAACGTGCAGCTGCTCAACAGTCTGGTTTCTGTTGTCGTATTTTACGCTTTGTAATGGACCACACATGTTCAACAGGAGACAGGTCTGGACCATAGAAAGGCCAGTCTAGTGCCTGAACACTTACTGTTGTAACATGTGCAAAATATGTCTGGTCTTGCTGAAATTAGCAGGGGTGTCTCTTAAAAAGACATTGTCTGGATGGCATATGTTGCTCCAAAACCTGTATGTACCTTTAAGCAACATGCTAAACTTTTATTTAAAATATTTGCACCATGTCAACATGGAATATCCATAACATACATGCACACACATCAATGCATCACTTAATGCATACATTTAAAAAACACAAATTGTTTTTGGAAAAGAAGTACTTTGGGTAAATAAGTAATAAACTTATCTCATATTTTCTCATAGACCAAGTGATTAATCAAGAAAATAATCAGCAGACTAATCTATATTGAAAAAAAAAAAAAAAACATTCTTATGTTCATGTTTTGCACTGTGCTTTATACACTGAGTTGCCAGTTTACACTGCAGTTAAAAGCAGTTTAATACAACAACTGAGCAATACCTTCATCATGGAGGCTATGATGATAAAATGTTAAAATGACTATGGTGTGATTATTTTTGCTGGAATCTGTACCAAATAAAGATGTTTTCTTCAATCTGTAGAATCTGATCTGTAGGACAGGACATCTCTGCCTCACGACATTCATATATTTAAAAAGTTTTTTGACTGATGTCTGTCTCATCTTCTGATATGTAAAGTAGTTCATGAACAATACAAATTTATAAAACATATGTTAAAAGTAAGAAAAGTGACTAAAACACAAGGATATGGTTGAATTGAACAAATATATATTATTAAATTTAATATTTAAAAAAAGAATTGAATAGAAGCTCTTCCTGGACTAATTGGTTTGAGGTGCCTTTGGACAAGGACACATGACGTGTGCACAAAAATCACAGAAAAAACTCAAAGGCACTCTCTTTTCAAATGTAAAAAAACAGAATAGAAATATAAAATGCCTCCATACTGCTCATCTGGTTTAATCCAAGTCCTCTAAAGCCCCAACATGCCAAATTGACCACAAAATGTTATATACACCATGTTTTTAGCCTCAATCTTCACTGTAGATCCTTCGTTTGGAGCCATGTTCACATGCACCTGCACACTGGTCAACATTCACTTGTTTGTGAGATTCTGTAACACATCTTTCCTGTAAAACTCCAGAAGATACTAAATAAATAAAATAAAATAAACCTGACCCTCAACTGGCATGAAGGTGAGTTTATAATGACTGAATTTTCATTTTTGGGCGAACTATCCCTTTAAAACAAACAAACTCATCTGTTGCCTTGACAATAAAGGCACTTTAATTGTTTGAAAAGAGAGTGCCTTGGAGTTTGGGGTTGATTTTTGTGTCAATATATTTTATAGTTAGCTATTTACCAAATATTCAGAGAGAATGAAGCTTAGGTTTTCTTCCACTTAAAAAAAAGAAAGAAAAGAAAACCAGGTCACATGACTAATAAATAATGGAAAATGTGATTTTGTTATACAAGGTCAGGTTTCCATCTGATGACTACATCAGAGCTGTCAGTAGGTGGCGGGGTTCACCAGTCATGATGTAGGCCAGTCTTGAAGCCCATTGCTTATATTAATTGCGCTTAAATTTCACAGTTTTATTAAAACTGATTAACGATCTGTTTGAATTTGGCATAAATAACGCATTATAAGAGGCAGCTCGTGAGGTAAGGGGTTTATTGTAGAGTGCAATCACAACAAAATCGCGAGAAATAACCAAAACAAACGAAATAAACAAAAGAAGAAGCCTTTCAGTCTTATACAGTCAGTTTTATGAGGAAACCTAACTACAATGTTGGGTTTTAAAGGCGCATTACAAGCAGTGGTGTACCTTGGTTTACGTGCTATAGCCGGCACAACGTACACAGGCTGCACTGCATGACATTTCAACGCACCAATCAGTCGCGGAGGAGCTGATTGAGTCTACTTCCCTACACAGGCAGGACTAAGCTGAGGGGAAACGGACGGACGGATATCTCATCATCAGCCAGCCGAGTCTGCACGGCCACATCGCCTGCGAGAGACCTCCGAGATCCAGCGGGCCGTCGATCCGTCTTTGTACCCGGTCACAGAGTCTGCTGCTGCTGCCGCTGCGGGGAGATGGCCGGTATCCTGGCGTGGTTTTGGAACGAGCGGTTCTGGCTCCCGCATAATGTAACCTGGGCTGACTTAAAAAACACAGATGAGGCAACGTTCCCGCAAGCCGAGGATCTGTATCTGGCGTGTCCTTTAGCTTTCTGCATCTTCATGATCCGGCTGGTGTTTGAAAGGTGGGTCTGAAGCACATGCGATGATAATCCAGGTGGCTGTGATACGGTTTGTTATCATGTCGATGTAACGATGCAGGCAGGCAGGCAGGCAGGCAGCAGCGGCACACGCCGCCGTGTCCGCGTTACCTAAACAATGGCATCTTATCTGGTTAGCCCACAAATCACCACGGTTGATCATCCTTCTTTCTGCAGGCCTGCAGCACTACGCTGCTGTCTCTGCATTTGATGCATCTGTCAGCGCGCACACAGTGCAGTCAAGTTGTCATACATACCTGCCCAAAAAAAACCTCCAGCTTATACTGTCCTCTCAGCTTCCAACGGCAGGACATCGTGCAGAAAACAGGCTCCTTTCACTAATCCGGGTGGTTTTTGTTTTTGTTTTGAAGTCTGCTGCTCCAGTTATGATATGGTTGCATCATCTTATCTGTTACTATTATTATTATTACACAACCATCAGTCTACAGTAAAGGCACAGATCCACCATTGTCATGCACATGTGGGTCAGGAATCTCTTTAGGGAGCAATGAGTGAGTAAATTCCCCTTCACTAATATTCAGTATTTATTTAGCCCTAAAAATACAGTATGTTGAATAAAAAAAAGTGTAAATCAGCTGAACAGAGACTGAAACAGTCCCAGTGTATGTCCCTTAGATGTTAAATCAATGATATCCTTAATGTAATCATTGTACTATGCTTATTTACATATTCAGTTGTTCACCTGTGTAGCTATTTGCCTATCCCCATCTGAGCCTGAAACTCAAGTATGATGATTATTTTCTCAGTTAATTGTTTAGTCTATAAAATGTCCCCAAAAACTTGGAAAAACTCCCATTACAATTTCCCAGAAACCAAAGTGAAGTCTTCAAAATGCTTATTTTGTCCAACCAACAGGCCAAAATAGGGACATAGCAATACAATTTTGTTTTTCAGACCAAGTAAGTACTTTCATCTGGGCACTTATCAATACCAAATACTGATATGAGTGCTTAATAATCCTCTTACCGTTTGTACAATGACTTTAAAAACATGTTTTATTTTCATCAGATGTTCCTCAGCTGTTAGCATTAGCAAACTCCTTGAACTTGAACTTGCATCGTTTTAATCAAGTTGTTTGTCTTGAAGGAACTACTTGTCATGAAGTACATGAGCACAATATCGGACTGATGCCCGATACTGGTATTGGTGCATCTCTAGTCTAAAACCCACAGACTGTTAATTTATTGTCATAAACGTCAAAGAAAAGCAGCAAATCCTCACATTTAAGAAGCTGGAACCAGCAAGTGTTTGCTTGAAGAATGACTGAAACTGTTAATCGATTAACAAACTAGTTGGCCACTCATTTTCTTTCAATCAACAAATTGATTAATCGACTAATCGCTGCAGCTCTACTAGTATCAATTTGCAATATATATTTTACATATTTAACATGAAGACACAGATCAGCAGTGGTCACAGAAATGCTTGTCATGCACATGTAGGTCAGGAGTCTCTTTAGGGAGCAGTGAGTAATTCCTCCACTAAACCCTTCGCTCATGTTCAGTATTAATGCCTGAAAATAAAGAATGTTGAATAAAAAAGTGAAGATCATCTGAAACAGTGAATGAAACAGCCCTCATGTACAACCTGTAGGTGTTAAATCCATGAGATCAGGGGCGGATTTAGTCAGTTTGGGGCCTAAGACAAACCGGCATGGGGCCCCTCACATCCTTCGTTCTCCCCTTCTTCAATCCTTGAATAGTCATAAAAAAATAAACTTTTATTTATGTTGGAGTGTAGAAGATGAAATGAGGAGTCTCACAGCTTCAGGAAATAATCTGTTCTGAAATTTGGTAGCAGTGGATACTTCTGTATCTCTTGGCAGACAGCAGCAGGGTGAACAGGCTGCGATCGGGGTGGGTATTGTCTCTTAATGTCCTCCCACTTCCTTCTTTTCTCTGCACTGCTGGGGTAGCGTCACATAATTTTTCAACAGTTGCCTCCTGTTTTTCTGAATCATTTCCGCATATGCGCAGTAAGAAAGTGAGTAGACCCCGAGACGCTCATGGATTAAGCACTCTGATTCCATTTTCAATTCAATTCAATTTTTATTTATAAAGCACCAGATCATAACAAAGTCATCCCAGGGCAGTTTGCAAACAGAGCAGGTCTAAGGCCATACTCTTTATAAATCCCACCAAGAGCAAGCACTGAGGCGACTTTTAAGAGGCAGAAACCTTGAGTGGATCCACTCTCTTACAGCGTATGGAGTTTTAGAAATATCACTGCTAAAGTGGTTTATGAGGCCAAATGTCTCGTGTCAAAAGGACAAAAGCAATTAGCTTCACACTGCTGTGTCGTTCCTTATTCTTCTTTTTTAAATTCTGCATGGAAATGTCAACCTTTTTACCAAAAATGGTCTTTCTCAAGATGACCTGTGGAAGACCATGGGTGGTCAAAACATTGTCAGGTCCTGGTTAGTGCTGCAAATTTCGCACATAGTCCTTAACTCACTAACAATGATTAATCGATTGCC
>JAJHUR010130334.1:845-21686 GCA_027495735.1 Lutjanus campechanus | reverse complement strand
AAAGCGATATTCCACCTTGTTAGAATAAGCCATTCAGTATGTACTCACCACTATGCCGATGTGATGATGGGTGAAGGTCTTCAGCTCACGAAACAATCCTGGAGTTTTAGGAGAAACAGGGTAGCAGCCTCATCCAGTACAATGGCAGTGAACGGTGACCACGGATAAAACAGGATGGAGACATTTTGTGTTTGTTTTGTGTGCTTTTTTTTACGTTTTATCCGTGGTCACCATTCACTGCCATTGTACTGGATGAGGCTGCTACCCTGTTTCTCCTAAAACTCCAGGATTGTTTTGTGAACTGAAGACCTTCACCCATCATCACATCGGCATAGTGGTGAGTACATACTGAATGGCTTATTCTAACAAGGTGTAATATCGCTTTAAAGTTTACACACAACCTGTGGTTTGCTAAAGGCAAAAGTTCACAGTTCTAATTAAGATTTTAAAGAAGCTGACAGACTGTTATGAAAGACACCCTGTTCTTTCAGAGTGTCTTTTGTGAAGCCCACCTTGTGGAAAGCACATCTCAACAAAGAAACTTTTATGTTAAGTCAACAAAGACACTTTTATGTTAAGTCACAGTAGGCAGGTGTGATGAAATTAAATTCAATAGTGAAGAATGTTTTTGGTATTTTAGCATTTTTAGTAACTTAAGATATGAAAAATCTTCACCTGATAATACACTTTTACTGTTGAGTTTTTCCAGATTTTTTGAACAGGGGTTGTATGAGGTACTTATCAATATTTATTGCACACACCCCCAGTTTGGAGAAGCAGAGAGGAGTACCAGCATGGAAGCTAAATGTACTGCTGTCGATAGGGTCAGCAGCAAAACATGTTTTGACCACTTAAAAAATGGCCCACCTAAAAAAAAATCAATATCACTTTAAATGTGATAAATGTTTTTTTTTTTTTTAGGTGTCTAAAATGCTTTTTGTTGCTGACCCTGTCCACAGCAGTAAATTGCTAGCATTGCTTAGCATGCTGGTATTCCTCTCTGCTTCTCCAAACTAGGGGTGTGTCGACCACCATAAACTGTAGTTAATACACTGACTATGGATAAGTCCCTCATACAACCCCATTACAAATAATCCAGACTGCCCCTTTAATGCCTGTGTTATGTTTTTTTCCTCCTCATCTTTCCCATGCTACCTCTCTGCACCACTTATAACAACTGCTCATAAATGCTGCCTCTTAAAACTTGTTCGCTAAAATGTCACTTAAATCACTTTTTAATGATCTAAATGGCTTCAAACAAATAAATATGAATACAGGTTAATGACAACACCTGTATTGTGTGATTTGCTAGACAGACAATTAAAATGAGTGCTCATAGAGTAGGGTAGAGTTGGAAAAGTTTCCCTCTTTGACTGTGTCACTGCAGGTCTGTCCTGTCCGTGCAAAAACATGAGGCACACATTTTAAAATATTCACATTGTTGGCTACTCAGATGAGACGTAGTGTAAGTGGAGGGCCAAAATGGAAAGAAAAACCTGCATTTTCCCAATTTAACAGGCTTAGTGTGGTCATAGATCAGCCCATATATACTATGTCGGTGTGTCACATGCCTGTAAACTTACACACACTTGCATGTGTTATTGCCTCTCCATACTCACGTCCTTTTGTGAGAGATTTGTAGTGTTCTTCGAGGGCACAGACAGGCCCAGAGAGGACAGATTCCAGGTCAATCCATTAGAGACCTGAAGGGGAACAGAAGTGTAGACAAAGAGCCATGAGCTCCTTAGCCGCGGTCCTGTGGGGACTCTCAAGCGAGCCCCTTGTCCTTGCGATGTCACACCCAGCAGGGACACATTTTCTCACATTGCCCATTTTTCAGCACTTTAAAATTTAATCAGGTTATGGGCTGTGACTACGGAGCGACAATTTCTCTGGACCCTCTGATAGCCATTCCCTCCCGCCCTGGGAATAGAGGGGAATATTTTCTCAATTGAATAATCACGTTTGTTATTCCTGCGGTGTAGCACGGCCGAATCAATATCAAATCAAATGAATATCTCTCCTCTTCGCCCCCCACCCAAAAAAAAAGAAAAAAGAAAACTAAGACTCGGCGCTCCTGTGCCATCAGTCATCTGAAAAATCTAGAGTTGCTCTGAAGCCAACAAACCGTGTGGGGAAATGAATGAGTAATGTTCTCCCGTACCTCGGCAGCTATTTTGCTCAGTGCCCTTGAGCAAGTCACTTAACTTGGTACTGCTCCAGTGGAGCAACAACGGAGGTGAGCAGCTGTAGATGCTGGCCATTTTTCTGAAGGCATGTGCAGCGTGAAGAGGACTTATTAAAAAGAGTGGGGTGCAAATTAAAAAATATATATCACCCATTCTTAGGAACTGGGACAAACCATATTTTGAGGGGGTTTTGACTTTTAGTCGTCAATTATGCTGGGAAACTATATTTTAAAAACTCTTGGCTATTAAACCCTGCTACGGGCCAGACGCTTAGTGATCACATCTTTCATTAAATCATGTCTTATGGAGTTGACAAAATGTTACATTTTTTCATTTCACAGTATAGTTATAGAGAGTAGCCATTTTATTTTTGTAAGTAATCAGAATACACATTAAAAAAACTTAATTCTTATTTAGTTTTGATTTAGAAGGGTCACAAAGTTGACATGTTATGGTTGAGACACACCTGATAGCGATTTATTATGTCATGAATTTGTCAAAAAATAGAACATTTACCAGTGCATGAGCAGTATTCCTGCCGTATTTAAAACTAGGAGGTGAGGCAGAGGTCCTCTTATGCCTGATTAAATCTTGTTTTTGTGAAAATCTGGGACACAACTTAAAAGGGCCAACATTTTCCTAACAAAATCTAATTTAAAACAAAGATCATTATAATAGCACATTTTATACCTATGTCATAAAAATTATGGTAAGACTGGTATTGTTAGTTTTAGATTCTGAGGGTTTTTAACACATTTTTAAATCATTTGAAGTCATGAATTCTTGCCTGGGGCAAGGGTTTTCTGGCACAGAGCAAGTTTACAAATGTAAAAAATTAGAGCAAACCAAGAAATTTAATAAATTACAAATATTTTATATCTTTACAAATCTTTAAAGAATACATTTTCACCAAAAAAATGAATTTTTTGGTCGCAAAAGGAGATATTTGCAGCATTTCAGTACTAGACCTTCATCAGGCAAAACCAAAACTTACACACCTGTCTCATCTAATAGATGTGCAAAGTGTTCCTCTGTTCTAAAGTCTTTTGGTAGGACATGTTTTGTCCCAATTCTCAAGAATGGATGATATATGTGTGACGAAATGAGAAACAACAAAGTCAAAAACTCAAATAAGACTCAAATAAAATCATCATGGTTGTGTGGACGAGGTTTTATCAGATTTGTCATCAGCCTCTGATTCAGATATTGTTAAATCCTAATTGGTGCGTGGAGGTATGTGACAACAGATGTTTCTAATTTAGCCTCCCCCTCTTTAAACCAGTGAGAGAAGCGCAGAAATAAATAAAGAAAACCAACCAAAAACAAGAATCACACTTGTGAGAAAGCAAAACTGTCCTAACTTTGGCAGAAATTAGTGTGTTCATGTGCTCCATCAGTCATGAGAAGCTAATTGAGAAAATGTGTTTTCGGGGTCTTTTTTTTTGAGAATAAAAGTAATGTGATTTCGATTATATGTCAGTTCTACAACCAGACACAGTGCTGACGAGGCATGTGTCCAACTGAATGTGGACAGCCAGTGATAAACAAGAGGTTCACCCTTTATTTTTGCTCCTTATGAATCTGTTAAACTGCCAAATGTGCAGACTGTTTTGAAGTGATCAAGTATCCTGTATATATTATTTTCTGAATAATTTAATTGCTGTATATATTTGTATCCAACAGTACTGCAGTGACTTCATGAGAATTGGTTATCTTCACTTGTTTTACTATTATTAATAGGTATTAATAGGTATTAATGCCTACCATCAGGTTCAAGTTGGTCTGACTCACAACTGCTATTATAAGTCCTGCCATTGATCATTTGCTTCAAGTGACATCATAGCGTCCACTATTTACGTTTTCTAAGTCCCTGAAAACAAGAACAACCAGCAAATTAGCGCCTGGGACACTAATGGTACGAACATTTTAATATCAGGGCTCGCCTCCCGATGTGCAAATGTTCCATCATAACAAGGTCCCCCTCAACATTTTTTGGCAGCATGCTGCATCCTTGGCTTAGCACTGCCCACAAAGTTTGCGATTGGTTTAAAGAAATGCAAACAAAAAAACTTTTTGCAACTATCATATCAATCGGTGGTCTGTAGTGTTTGCAAGTTGTTTTGTTTCATCGTGACTAAGCCCAAAATACTCCCAAACAGGGGGGGCAGGCTTCCTGTTTCACCAGCAGAGAGACTGACCTCTGGTGGCTTGTGCTGCGCACTACAATGCATCACCTCAATATGTGAAGAAGAAAAAGAAAAGCTTCTGTGTTATATTTGATAGGACAGCTCTTGATAGACAGGACATATTTTAGTACATTTTAGTACATTTAAAAAAGTGGCAAAGTCTCTCGAGCAGACCTGGGCAAGATGCAGCCCACTCAGAGGTTTCATGTGGCCCACAAGGTCATCGTGGAAATGCCAAATTTTTGCATTTTGCTTACCATTAAACTGTTATCAGACCTTTATTTTGAAAGGGGTCACTGCAGTGTTCATTGGTAATAATGAATCTTTTATACTTAAGTGTAACTTTATTCACTGAGTGCTGTTCGTCCATGTTATTTATGTTGTTCCTCTTCTACTTTTGCTTCAACTATCATTGCAACCTGTATGCAGCATCATGCTACACTGTAAAACATCAAGTTTTGGGCATTGGCAACAATTCATCACATGGCAATTCAGAAAGGGTGACCAACAACAGAAATATATAGAACATATCTTCCATTATTAGAGATTTGGCCATTATTAGGACCTCATATCATTTGTGTCTGGACCACGGCAGCCTGATCAATTTCGCAAAAAACTTTTTGCAACTGTCATACCAAGCTTTGTTCAAAATATACAGAATACAATATGTTAAAGAACGCATGTTATGTAAAGAAAAAAACACTTGACACTTGATCACACATTATTATTTATTACATGATGTGATGACAGACTTTGGACCCAGTATGGATTACATGTTCAATTCGTGGTGGGGTTTTTTTTTTTTTTTTTGTAACTTCACAGTTTTAATACCTCTGAACCACTAATTTTGCAGTAAAAGGACTCCTGATGGTGTCTGTCATAAAGAGACTTTGAATGACAGCAGTCTTTCCATACTGTATACCATTTATAACTGTTTGCTTTTCTGCACATTCATACCTCACCATCTGACAAAACTAAGTCTCCAAATAAAGAAAGCAAATGGAAGCTTTATGAGTTTGAATGAAAAGGCACCGACAGTACATACAGGTGTCTGTTAAAGGTTGAAACAGGTAAAAAAAACAAACAAAAAGGTTTTCAGGTAGATGCATTTTCATTTAGATTTTCTTTTTCAAATGTGCGCTACATGTATTTATTCATTGGTCATTTGTCTATTGTATTTGTCCTTGAAAATATTTCTCTTTCATCCCGTTCTAAAAAAGTACTCCAGAACGAGCAGAGAACCTGGCTGGAAATTTTCAAACACGATTGCATGATCAGTCTTTCACATTTGTTTTCTGAAGTGGTGTTAATGAAATGGGGTTGACCCATACCAAGATTTTGCATGTGGCCAGTACTTACCTCTGTTAAGTAAGCACTTACCCTGTCAAGACAATGGCGTCTAGTCTGAAAATGTGACTGTGAAACGAACACAGGCTTCTATGAGGACACTCTGTCTGTGGGTTTTTTTTAAATGACCTTCTCAGCTTTTTATGCTCACCTGTTTTCTGCTGTTTTTCTTCTCTCTTCTCTGCAGTGCAACAATGATTATGCCCCAGTGTGCGGCTCCAACAATCAGAACTACCAGAACGAGTGTTTCCTGCGCAGGGATGCTTGCAAGCAGCAGTCTGAAGTACTTATTATGTCAGAAGGCGCCTGTCCTGCTGGTATGTGCATTTACATTATGGCGCCTACGCAGATGTATACACAAGCAAATGCACTCGCACAGACACACAGAGAGAGAGAGGAGCACTGAAACCAGGACTCCTCTGCAGCACACGCTGCAACATTTACACAAACAGAAAACATTCAAGCAAGACGTGACATTTCCTGCACACTTGTCTGGAAGCGCGCAGAGGATACAAAGCAAATGCACAGCTAGGAAGCTAGAAATGTAATCCAATTTGAACATTATACAGTAGCACGATTTCCAGGCTGAAATATTATAATCATCAATACATGCAAATGCTTCCAGTGGATGGGATTCAGTAATTACAGAGTGATGCATTACTTCAAAGGAATTACCAAAAAGGCATGATGAAAAAATCGCTAGAGGTGACAGACTGACGTAATTTTCCCAAGTCTAGTGTAACAAGCACGACTACAATGACAGTGACAAGTAGTCTCATTGAGCAGATGAAGGTTTCATCATTGCCAAACAATGTCCTCACAAGAAACTGGAGACAGCATTTGGCCAAGAGGCCTGTTGAGCAATGCGGAGAGTTAAACAAGTTCATTACACAGTTTATTTAAATTTGGTGTGTTAAACTGAAGGAAAGGGAAAGCTTGACAGCTATGACCTTTTGTTATGTAATGTTTAAATAAATGTCAAAAGGCATAAAATGTAAATACTTGCCAAATTGTCATAGGTAGTTACTGTAACACCAAGCCAAGAGGCATGCTCAATAAAGCAGAAAATTGAATGACTGAATCGCACATCATCTTGATGGCCATTTCATATTTTTTATGGATTGTGTAGACATTTTGTTTTCTTTCATCTTCTTCAAAGAGTACTTGAATTAATTCTGTAAGGGATCCAGTGAAGCCACTTGTGTTTTTTTTTTCATACGCTTGCTGCGTGAATAATTTCTAGAATTCGAGAAAGAATAAATTTAGAGAATGTATGCTCACAGCTTTGTATCCCGCAACAATGCACTGAATTAAATTTCTTTCGGTGACACCGTTATTAACAAAAATCATTTCACTGAATATTCTCCTCCATTCATCTTCTGCCCCTCACCATGTGTTATACACTGTGCACAGCCAAGGCAGCGAGCTGAACACTCTTCCAATAAAGTTACTCCAGACAGCAGCCAAAGTTTGAGTAATTCAGCAGAAGTTTTTTCTTGTGAAACTGTAAACAGACACACAAATAGTGAGATACAAGTGAATCCATGTATGATAATGAAATTACACAAATTAATTAACTTAAATTAACTCTGCTTAAATTCACATTAAGTAATATAATGTTCACATGACAATACATCAAAGTAGTCAAGTGTTTAAAAATGATTAGGACTGAATACAAACTGCAGTCAGCTTTGACTGGGAAATAACTAACATGTGCCATGTTACGCATTGCATCTGCTGTTAGCTGTTAGCTGTTAGCTAGTACTGTTAGCTGCAGTATTAATACCATTGGGACACACTGCTTCATTATAACCATTGACATGTATAGAAATGGACGACAAGAGAGCTCCCCAAGAGTAAAGCCAAAGCATCTTGATCACCATCTGGTGGCTGGCTGCAGTATAGGTCATTAGTCCAGCCCCCTTCATTTTAGTATATAGGATAGAAACAAACAAACAAACAAACAAAAAAATCAAAGTACACAACAATTAAATTTTTCCCAAAGATGCTTTCTCTAATTTTAGGTAGTTCTTATCATGCTAATGTTTGTTTAAGTGTTCATTTTTCTGGTCAGTTTGGTTTTAATAAGTCATTTGTTGATATGAAAACAGGGTTTCACGTCATGATTGACAGCTGAGTTCTGCTCACTATTGAGTCAGCTACTGTGTTGGGGGGGAACTCGAAAGTGCGACTCCAAAACTGGTCACTACTGCGCAGACTCTGGCTCCAAATAACGCCACCAGGGTGAGATGGCAGCATTCGTATGCAGCAGGGCTGCATAATTGATCACAATCGCAATAAAATTGCAATATGGCCAAGTGCAATATCCAAATCACAGAACCAAATCGCAATTTTTTGAAAAAGGAAAAATGTGTGAGAGAACAGCTTTACAATGAGGCACTGCAGTGCTGCAGAGATGACCTGGCCTAAAAATCTTGTTCTCCAGATAAAAGAAAACATGTTTGTGTGGTACAGACCTCAATAGATATCACATCATTACAATTTTAATAGTTTTGTCTTTTTTTTCAGTGAACATTAAAATTACAGTCTATCAAGAGCTGCCCTATGATTTCCACTAATCATAGCACGCGATTTCCCACGATATTTTAGCTTCATTTTCCTACAGTAGGAGGAAGTGGAGCCGTGGCGTCCATCTTCATTTATGTCAGTGGTCATAACATTGTGCATTGAACTTGCTCATACATCCGTCACAGTCCACAGTGAGAAATTTGGAGTTAAAAAAGAAAAAGTATGTAATTTGGATCTCTCTGTGTTCTCTCTGAGGCTCAGTCAAGGTGATGTATCTTCTGTTGAACTAAGGATTATGGGTATGAATAGCCAGGAAAGCTATTACTAGCTTGCATATTGAGAAATGCAGCCAGATAAAGTAGGACATCCTGGTACTTTTGGCATACTATGTATCCAGACATACTGAATCTGGGCTATAAACATGGCTATAAATGAGTTTCCTGTGCAGGGGGGCCATACAGTATCATAATGTAACCTCTGCCTCTCTGTATCTGTGATGCATCAATCTAGCTATCGTAGAAATATCTAATGACTTGGCTGATTCTGATGAGTCTTGGTTAAATCTGGACACTCTCTGGTGCGTTTTGTAGTTTTGTTTTTTGTTTTTTTGTTTTGTTTAACAGGTCTATTGCCTCAAAATATGAATAAACTGCATTTGAATTGCTGGGAAGTGGTCACGGTATCAGAACAATACCTTTGCTTATAAAACAGCGTACTCCACACAGAGGCATTCTGCTTCACATCAATGAGTGATTAGGTTTTGTCTTCCCTAATAAGTAGGGAATACCCCTTTTTAACAATTTTTTTTTTTACTTAATAAAATAATAATAATATAGATTCCTTTTCTGAACCTTTTTACATCGATGGTCTCTGCTGTTTTCATCTTTCCATTGCAAAGAAAGCAAAGAAAAAGCGCTGTGTAATTATCCACCATAATTGGGACTACTGTTTGCTGATATAGTTTGGTGTTTAAGCTACTGAGTAGGCGTCTTGAGTCAGAAAAGGTCAGCCACTTCATTAGCGGTGTTGTGGAGACAAGTAGTGCCGCTCCGAGTGCGCAGTACCATAAAGTTAAAGGATCTCGGTCATAAAAGGTTTGCGAACAGTTATAATTCACTCTTTAGGCAGCAGTAAAAAGATCCTCGTAAAATTACTTCATTTTCATCCTGATGATTGAGCATAAGCCGTCTGTTTTAATTATAATAAGACAGTCAGTTTTACCTGTGTGCAGCATTTGTTATCCTTTAAACAGCCAAGTTTGAATTGATTTATTCATTATTTTATACAACATGCAACATTTAAAAAAGTAAAATAAAATATGCATGTGGGGAAAAAACAGAAAAAGCGATAAATAATGAAAAGACAAACAACATAAATTAACATTTCATGTCTGAAAAGGAGTAGGAAGAAGCTGCATGCTTGCTGGTTCTACCCCTGTTCTATACTTGTTCATCAATAATCAATCAATTACACAAACACACTTTCCTCCCCAGCGTCCCTGCCCACAATTACACAACTATTTTCATCCTCTTTATACCTAATCAACAATCCTCCATAATCAAGAATGTGACAAGAGAAAAGAAAACTGCTTTACATTCCCCGCCCTCATTTCTGCACCTCGGAAAAATAATATCTTTGTACATCTTTTAAACTGTCTGTTTTTGCTTTGTTTGATTTCTTCCCACAGTGCATTTCACAAAATCACCCCACAAACTGATATGCACATACTTTTAAGATTCATGTAAACACAACATTGTTTCAAATTTAATTTCCCTCTTAATTTTTTAATACAGTAAATTATTTCTTGCTTTGTACATCATTTGTGCAGTTTTAAATTCCACCAGATTCCTGAATTTCAATACATGTGACTTTAAAAACAGATTGTTTTCTTTTTCTTTGTATTATACCTGATGGTTGTCAGGTGCTTTTGTAGGTGTTGCCCCATACTTCTACACAATAATTCAACTACGGTGATATAAGTGAACAATACAATGTGTGAAATGTTTTGCCCCAACCTGCAGTGCTCCTCTCCAGCTTTGCTCCTACATGTGTCATCCAGCAGATGTTGTGGTCTAGTATCACAACACATTTATTTTCGTTTACTCTCTCAGCAGCATCATATATCATAATTTGTGCTTGTGTACAAGATTTCTAAACAACACAAGTTTGGTTTTGTTCAAATTTAATGATAATTTATGAACAAAAAATATTCATATCTTCTGCAAATAAAACAAATTTCAATAGTTTTGATACCTTACTTGTGTCAATATTTCAGGCCTAATACTGACCCCTGTGGGACTCCACAAGTAATATTTAGACATGTAGATTTGTAGTCCCCCTATCTGCACAAATTGTTGGTGGTTTTGTTTGTAGCTTTTCAGACAGTTCAACACAACTCCTCTGATGGTATCCAGTCGTAAGGAGTAACAGATTACTTGAAACAGGATTATGTAATCTGGATACAAAAAAAGGTAACTGTATACCATTACAATTACAGATAAAAACAATGTAATCAGATTACAGATACATTTAGTAAAATGGGGATTATTAGTATGATTATACTTTTGAAATGAAGAACAATATACCGCCATGCACACTGCACACACAGCTGCCAATTCATTATCATGGCCTCCAATGGAAAAATGCTTCACCGGGTGCAAAATTCACCATTTTTTGTCTCAATCAATCAATTAATCAGTCAGTCAATCAATTGGAAGGAACAGCTGGACAAATTAATAAACATAACAATAAACATGAATCGATAATTAATTGACTATTATATTAATCTGCATCTATTTTGATTAGTAAGTAATTGTTTTGAGTCAATTTCAATTATAAAAATATGGCAAAATTCTCTAATTTTAGCTTCTTAAATGTAAATATTTTCTGGATTCTTTAATCCTCCCTGACAGTAAGCTGAATATTTTTGAGTTGGAAGACAAAATGAGACATTTGAGGACGTCATCTTTCACCATTTTCTGACATTTTATGGACCAAAATATTAATTGATTAACGGAGAAAGTGGTCCACAGACTCATCAACAATGAAAATAATCATTACAGGGAAGACCAAACATGTAGAGCCCACGGAGGTACATCTACACATCTTTTCTTCAACAGGCTTGTGACAGGATTAATCTATTGATTATTTGTCTTTAGTCATGTTTTAACTGAATATTTTTGAGATGTGGACAAAACGAGACATTTGAGGACGCCACCTTGAGCTTTGATCAACATTTTCCCCCATTTTCTCACATTTCACAGAATAACCAACTGATCGATTCATTGAGAAAATAATTGACCGATTAATCGATGGTGAAAATATTCAATAGCTGCAGCCCTAAAAACACTATATTAGGTTTAACAAATTCACAATATTCTCTACTGAGGTAATCCAAAAGAAACAGAAAGTGATAAAGTTACGTTAATATTGTGATTCTTGGATCAGGATACCGACTGCATTTTTTTAAACAGGTAATTAGTAACTGTATCGACATAAACTTTTCAAGTAATTCTCCCAAATGTTTGTTTTAAATGTAGAAATGCTCTCACTGCATATTTTCTGTCATCTATACGAGTGGTTATTTCTTGTAATTGGCTCCATCTCTTGGATACCCTGCAGGTTGTCTAATCTAATGACATATTTATTATATTTACATGCTTACGCAACTTGTAATTCTGATAGCAGTCATTTAAATTTCATTACATATACAAAAGCAGGTGGTGATTTCCCCCCCCCCCTCTGGTTCTTATTTCATTAGAACACGTGTAATCAGGTTTGGCCTATGTAATGTGTTTAATCCCATGATGACAAATCCAAATGGATGAGCGTATAACTTCAGATTCCCTGACGCCCACAACGGAATTCTTCCCGAATCGACCAATTAGTGAGTCATGTTCTGAATAATGCGCTTAGTTGTGAACGAGTGAATCCGCTGGCGAGGTGGTGCTGGCTGTTCCTGAGGCACATGTGAATCACTGCTCGAGCTAAGATAGTATTGCTGGCTTGAGTTGAGCACTCGCTGACTCAGTTACCCTCAGTGACAGGCAGCCGGCTGAAGTCCATTAAAAGGCCCTTGAATGGGCCGAGCTCAGCAGAGGGAACATGTGGAGATTGAGGTGGAAATGTCACCGCAGTAACACTAGTGGTGTCTGTGTGCCAGCAGGCAGAGCTGTGCAGAGTCACATGAAATGTCCAGCCGGTCTCTAAATTGCTTGTTTGTGGCTTGTGTGTGAGGTCCTTTTCAAGACATGTGATAGTGTAAGCCTGTGTGCGTGTGTGTGTGTGTGTGTGCGTGCAGATTTGTGTATCTTTGGAAATAGAAAGGGATAAAGAATCTTTTCTTTGATGCAACAAGCAGCACTTTTGAGAATTTAATGCAGGGTACAAACAAGGATGTTTTTGTGGCGCAGTCTTCTGACAAACAGACCATGACAGTGGTGCTACATGTTCCAGTCAGCGTCT
Organism: Lutjanus campechanus; assembly: GCA_027495735.1. Taxonomy (NCBI): domain Eukaryota; kingdom Metazoa; phylum Chordata; class Actinopteri; order Lutjaniformes; family Lutjanidae; genus Lutjanus; species Lutjanus campechanus. The sequence goes on along the minus strand of JAJHUR010130334.1, from coordinate 8,971 downwards.
CTGTTACACTCAGAACAACATTTTATTCTGACATTTGTGCAGCACAGTATAGTGCAGCACAGCGGTTTTAATTTTGACCACTGTTGTACAATAATCCCCTTAAATTTGTGTAGTTTTGTGAAGTGATTGCGGTGTGGTCATGCTCTCGCATTTAGATGGGAAACTGATAAATTGATGGTGACACAGTTGAAAACAAAATTGAACCTTGCTGAATAAAACTCAGGCAGTGACCCCTTGGGACAAACAAATAATAGGCTGATGTTTTTACAGAAATTAGGCAGTGTCATATCCAATATTAATGCAGCAGTGGCCAATGAGAAATGATAATAATAATAGAAAAAAAAAAGAATGTTCTGCTTTTAGGACTGGGTGATATGGATGAAACCAAGTGTGATGATATTTTTGACCAAAAATGTCAATATCGTTTTATCAGCATTATGACATTGCTTTCACAAAATATTAACGCAGTGATATTTTGGATGAATAATCATCAGTAATGTGGATGCATTGACTGACTGGGTAAAAGCAAATAATAAAAGAGTTAGTTTGGTAAGTTTAGAAAATTCCATCACCTCTCTAATGCAGCCTTTAAAACCAGGAAAAAATAACACGTCATTTCACAAGATAACAATATCCAAATTCAAGACAATATGTAGTCTCATATCACAGTATTGAGATATATATATATATATATATATATATATATATATATATATATATATATATATATATGTTAGTGAAATAATGTGATAACAATAAAACAATGACACAGTAAAACAATAAAGCACACGATGGAGGGGGTTGGCTTAGGGAGAGTATGTGTGTGTGTGATGTTTATAAGTGTGTGTGTGTGTGTACATGTTTGTGTGAGAATCAGAGTAGTCTTGGGCAAATGACATGCATGGCATAGAGAAGGTAAATGTATGTTGTTAATTTTGTAATGATTATATAATGATAAAACCATTCAATAATAGTATAATATTATCAGTATCATCATTATATACAATATAACACAACATACATTAATGCAGTGGGATACAATCTAATCTAATACAATACAATATAATAGGATATGATATAATATCTGTATACTGTGCAGCCCTAGTTGCTTTATCTCTTTCAAAACATTGATGTGATGGACCAACTAGCATGGGATATAGGGATGGGTATTGGGAACCAGTATGTGACCAGCACTGGTACCTGACAGTACAGAAATATCAGTAAGCTTCTGGACAAACAGTGTTCTCTGTATTTATGTAATGTTACAGCTTACAGGGCAAAACGCTGACAAGACTGGGCTCACTTTACTAAGTTTAATGAAAATGCAGCTAAATGCAAAAACTCAGAGAACAATTCAACTTGTTAGAAAATAACACAAATCCTTTCACGTCTTTCTCATTTATGCATCAATTTATAGTGAGTAGTATCAATGTGAGTCAGTATAAGTACTGGCATAGGTGTAGTGCTGCCGGAGCGCACCGGAAACGACACTGTGCTACTTTTTTTTTTTCTCCAAATGAGGAAATAAAATATTTCGAGGTCACTTATGGCTTGATTCCACTGGACAGCGTCGCGTTATGGCACCAGGGCCAATCTACACAATGCTCGTGATTCCACCAGACGCGCTGCAGCGCCTCCCAGAAGCGCCAAGTCTATTTCTGATGGATGCCACGTCAAGCCCCACAGAGCAGATAGAGCGGGCAGGAAGTCAGACACATAAAAAGCAGAGAAAATCTGTCCAGTTTTTCAAAATAAAAGACCCTGTGCAGATTCACAACCATAATAACTGACCAAAAAGAAGCCACTTAAGTACATACAGTACTGTAGTAGGAGTAGGTGAACAACAAACAACAACAAAATCTGAGCAAGTCGACATAATGCAAACCTCTGTTTCTAAAATCCCTCTGGTGGGGCATGCAGCAGAGTGAAGGATGGATCCAAAAGCACATCACAGATGCAACGTGCATCTGAGTTAATTTGAGTTAAAGCGCTTGAAGATCAAACCATCACTCAGTTGGCCCCCCGATCAGACAGAGCACAGTTTTTGCACTGAGAGGCGTCTTTTTCCAGTCGAAGTGAAATGCGTGATGCAAACTCGCAGTCACAGCAGAGAGGGAGTGAGCACTCATGTGGACCGACTGCCGTGTAATATTCTCAACAGAATGAAACTATTCATGCAGTCAGTCTAAAATGTGATCATGTGCTCAGTTCTAGTTGACTAATGTATGCAAACTTACCGCTGCAGGAACAATGTTGAAATGACCTGAAGCGAGCCACAATTTACACGTGTGTGTGCGCATCATCAGATGCGCTCCAGCACTTAAACAAACAGCACTACATCTCTGAGTATTGATACGAATAAGCATTATGGATATTGATATTGGTATCAATAAAATTGATACCCATCCCCAAATATGGAGCTTTCAAGACCGAACTACACGGAGGAAAGAAGGTTTAAACCTCCTCCATCCCAGTTTATCTCCTGGTCAGAAATGATATTCTGCAGAGACTGCTGCTGTGTCCCAGTTCCATACTACATACTAATTATATACAATTTACTATTCTAATTATCTTGGTATCCTGTTGTTTTCACCTGGTGCATAAATAAACTCATGCTGAACTGTTACCACTGATGCAACATGCGCGCTGACGCATATCAATCAAAGACACGTTTATTAGCAGCTCATGTCAGCAGCTCCTCCGGTTATTGCGTAGTGGGAGAATAGTGAACAACACATTAAAAAATCAAGCATTTTTTAGTATGTAGTATTTAATTGGCACACAGCAGAAGCCTGAGGGAAACAGAGTTTCCTCATTAAAAAAAACAAAACAAAAAACAGAAGAAAAAATCATACAGATTATGTATTTGTAGATGCGGGGCTTTGTACAGGATCGTGACCTCACATTCCCTCATTTGATGCTGTGAGGTTGGGGATAGGCGTTAATTTGGGTTAACATCTGGTGACTGTGAACGCTGTAGCGTAAGATTTCACAACATTTACACACTCATTAAACCGTTCAGTCACTCCTTGTGCACCATGTGAAAGCATCTGCATTCATTATGTTTCTCGGCTCATTTCAGCTATTCAGGCTTTTCCTTTAATTTGTCAGCAATCAACAGCCTTAATATGAGTGATGCTTGGTTTCTGTTTGCAGTTGCTTCCAAAAGGTCACAGGCAGCTAAAGCAGCTATCACAGGAGATGGACAGGTATCAGTGCTGAAAATGAGCTCTCATTAAAAAGAAACAATATAACATATTTAAGAAGTTGTAAAAGACAAAGAAATACTGAGAATTAAGATAAATCTAAATGTTTTAATTGGTGGATTTCCATCAACTATCAGATTTTTATTTTACAAAAACATGGTTTAACCAGGCATTAAAAAAGGGTTAGCAATACCCTGAGGACCCCTGTCTCACTTCCTGATTTGAAAAAAGGCAGGAATACTGCTCGAGCACTGGTAAACTTTCTATCATTCGACAAATTCAATAAATAACATTGCTGTCAGACGTGTTTAAGCCAGAACATGTCGACTCTGCAGCCCTTTTAAATCAAAGTTAAATAAGAATTATGTGTATTGTGATTAGCAATAAGAGAACTCTGAGCAACTTTTAAAAAAAATAAATAAATAAAACAGCCGCTCACTACAACCATAATGTGAAATGAGAAAATGTAACATTTTATTGACTTCATAAGACATCAGCTCCATCAGATATTCCATTTTACGGAGTTAACAACTATGTTCACTGAGGTGACGTTACTCTGAGGTCTCTTTAATAATTGGATAATGTGTTTGAAATTAGTACTCTTTAAAATGTACCTAAAGTAAATAAAAAAATAAATCAGTGCACACATGGGCCACCAAGTCAAAAAAGTCTGGACACACCCCTGTATGTGAGGTCAACTCATCATAGAGAGGTTTTTCAGTTATATTTATTTAATACATGTTCACAAGGTTTTCTGAAATGAGTTTGGTCATCGTACAACTGTGTGGTCTTTGTGTTAAAAAGGATTTTGAGTTGACAACATTTAAGTTAGCCACAAAAATTGCTATTTAATAGAAAACTTTTCATCAGTAGGAGGTTTACAAGGTTTGATCTTTCTATATATTTTCCCAGCAATAACTGAAGAGTGAAAATCAAAACCCTTAAAAATACGTTTGTGTCCCAGTTCTCCAGAATGAGCGAAATACAGTTCTCATTGACGTAACTGTCAAGCTGACAGACTATTATGAGACAACAAAGTGATGTTTTTCAGTTAAATACATTTTAATAACCACCGCGGCAACACAGTAATGAATGGCCATATTTTTTGTTTAATCAGTGCCGTCTGAGAGGAAATATAGTTGACACTCACTGATTAGAAAAAAAAACAAAACCAAACCGGTCTAAATATAGTCAAATCAAAATGATGAAGCCTTTGATAGGACGCAGATATCTAAAGGATGAGTTACAAAAGCTTGCCTTTCATTTGAAAGTTAAACACATGAGATTGCTGTGTGGGAGCTTTCTTACGTAACCAAGTGTTACACACAAACCTTTCATGTGGAAAAGTAGGCCAGGCAGCTACTTCTGAAGTGTTTCCTCTCTGCTCTCCTCACCACTTAGCCATTTAGTTGATACCCTCGGCTAAGCTAACTTGATACGAGTGCAGCAGAGGCAAACATTAAAATATCTCACATACCTGCGACACCAGTAACTAATACTGAGGAATGCGAGTGTCAGAGCGACTTTACACGAGCCGTACCTGCGCTGCCGCAGAACCTTCCTCCTCTCTCTTGTTCCCTCCATCCCTCCCTGTCCTCCTTTCCACATCCATCCTCCAAAATCCCATTAGCAGCTACAGCACACAGTGTAATGGATATATGTCAGCTCGCCTGTGCCAATACTTGTTTCCCTCGCCGGGGTGAGAAATATCATGAAACAGACGGTCTCGGGGGGGAAACCTGCTGAAAGAAATTCTAGATATAGTGTTAAGTCTTTTGTTCAAAATGTTACTTTGACACATTATATTTGTGGATCAGTGTCAAAAAAACAGGGAGTCCTACTTTTTTATTTTCATCAGCATAGATACTTTACATAGGTGCCGTTGTAGATGTTCAAGTTAAATACATTTTTTACATTTTTAGTTATTTGTTTTATTTTTATTTTTTTATCACTTTAGTTTAAAGGAGCAATATGTAGCCATTGCTCGTACTTTCTAAATAGTGAGTTGGAGTCATAGACTATGTATGAAATAGGTTGTAATCCTGTTTAATATATGATCTGTAGTTGGAGCGAGTTGTCTCCCCCCCGCCCCCTCCTCCACAGATACGGCAGAGACAGGCAGGCTGCAGGAGCTCTGCAGGAGCTCTGCAGGATGCGCCCAACCTCGTAAATTGACAATAACAAGCAACGACAAGTCCTCCACTATAAGGTGATCAGCTCTTTTCAACTGTCAGTTGTCTGTCAATGTAAAGTTAAGCCTGTTATAATGAAAACAAAAGCCCACTGCTTTGAAATAAAACACTCTGGACTATGAGCGAAGTGGCTGTCTGTCTCACTGCCTGCCAAACTCTATTAACATTTTGCTCAATTTAACAGTAAAAAACATCTATGCCTAATACAAAATGATTATTGATTCCTTGTGGCTCATAAGCAGACAATTGATCATTCAGCAAAAATTCGGCATTAATTTTAAGTCTGATTGCTGTGAAACAGACATACAAAACAGTTATTCTGGTCCGGAATGGAAATTTCTAAGGGGGAATGTGCAGCTGAACATACACTGTGGTCATTTTATGATTTATTACAATAAATATATTGCTGATTTCTCCTTAAAGTCACACTTTAAGCCAAAACTCCAGTATTCACTCTCCTTTTAGCTCTGTTTTGGTCTCCACCAGCTCCTGAAGGAAATGTTCCACTGTGTTCACCAGGTTACTTGTCCATTTGCCAAGTGCTGGGGACCGTTAGTGTAAAGTGGGTTTTGAAACTACACTGATGAGAGCAGTAAGAGGGAACCAAAACAGTAAAACTGCTGGCTGGAAAACCAAAATATTCAGCTAAAGGCTAAAATGCTTTGAAAAAGAGTTGAGGGGAGCTGCAGAGTAGGGCAATAATTTTTATAGGCTCATCACTAGAGCAATTGTTTTACCATTACACATGGCTATTTGCTCTATTGGTGATATAAAAATTTGGATTAGTGCAGTTTTAAAGATCTTTAACTCAGCCTTTAAGCCAACATGAACAAAATGTCCTTCAACAACTCCATAAAAACTGGGACAACTATTGATGAATGTCATAAGATAAAAATCTTTTTGGGTGGGCCGTCCCGCCATCTGTGTCTCAAGAACACCTTGAGGGAATTTCTTTAAATTTGGAACAAATCTCCACTTGGACTCAAGGATAAGCCAGATTTCAACATTAATGTTTTTTCGCTTGCCTCATCAGGCAAGTGGGTCAGAAATCTACTTGCCCAAAGTCCATTTTGACAAATAGTTGTATTTATTAGAGGTTTTCAAATAACTACAAATGTTTAAGTTAATTGCCATGCTTAATGTAAGGTTGCAAATACTAAAAATGTTGAAACTGGTGAGAAATGGCCATCCTGTTTTTCCAAAGTCCAACATGATGTCTTGTTATGTCTCTGTTTTGTCTAAAACCCAAAGATATTTAGTTAAATATGAATAATACACAAAGAAAAGCAGGACATCCCCATGTCTGAGAGGGTGACAACAACATTTTCTGCCATTTTTGCATGAAAAAACAACAGCAAAAACTTAAACAATTAACTGATTATCAAAATACAGCAGGTTTTTACCACATGCCCGGTTGGGCAAGTGAGTTGCCAGATTTTATTGCCCGACATGGCATTTTACTTGCCCGGGTGAGCGGGCAGTCCTTATTGTTGAGCCCTGGAAACTGATTAGATCTTGGTGGTCAAAGGTCACTGTGACCTCACGTCCGTCCTGTTCTCATGATATGTCAGGAACACCTGGAGGGAATTTCGTTACATATGGCACAAAATGTCCGCTGAACTCAAGGACCTTCAGTGTAAAAGGTCAAAGTCATAGTGGCCTCATTAAACACATTTTTTGGCTCAAGATTCCGTTCGCTAATTATGACAAAATTACGCACAAATATCAAACAGGATGAAATGATGAGATGATGACATTTTATATCCAAAAGGTCAACTTCGCTGTGACATCATAATGTTCAGCTCAGTCTCGGAGTAAAGACAGCATGTCTCGCACTGGAAAATTATTCACTGGAATCACAAGTCATTATAGCGATAGCTTCTGTTTTACTAAAAATACACTTTTTTAATCAATGCCTTTAAAGTCTTCACTACATGTATTTTAAAAGTCTTCAACCTGACTGGTTGGTGGAGTGATATGAGGCAGTAATTTTAGTTTTCTTATCTGCTATTCTCAAGGTCCAGAATAACATGAACCCTTGAATTATTAATATTGTTTGCACAATGAAAATACGACAAACTGAAGCATTTTTAAAACAAATGAGCAGTCTGGAATAGATGGATGTGAATTTTCAGAGGACAGCTTGGAATTGCCAAAGCAGTGTGCTTTAAAGATAAAAAACTTCTGGTTGTTTTAAAGATTTAATCAGCTTTTGGATATAACAGCCAGAAGTTGACACCTTCTCCAGGTGACTGCCTCGTCTCCTGTGGTTTTAGAGCCACTTCTGTCAGCCCCTGAGCACTGAACTGGAATCAAAACGGGCTTTAAGAGACGTGAGTGTCAATCATCTTAGCCGTAGTTTATAAGGAAGAACGCTAGTTATTCATATTCCCCGTTTGATTCTAAATCCTGTTTCATTACTGGTTCTCTTCTCGTGTTTACTGTTCCCGACAGAGCCGCAGGAACTAAAAAGCCACCTGACAGCACAGTTTCATTTGCTCTCGTTAACCCTCTTGGATGCCGCGGAGGCCAAGAGGCCAGACGTTAGACTCTGCTGTCATTCCAAACAGTAAACAGGAGGCCTGCTGAGGTGTCAGATTCACGCTAAGTGACGGCACTGAGGTATAGACAAACATGATTTCATACCAAAGCCGCCTATTTTCCTGTCCCTAAGGAAAAGCATCAAGTAATTGCTGCTGCGGAAAAAGTGGGCACGTCATGCACAATA
>JAJHUR010130332.1:1430-25698 GCA_027495735.1 Lutjanus campechanus | reverse complement strand
TAAGGTCATCCGTCACCCCAGATACAATAGCCGCAACCTGGACAATGACATCATGTTGATCAAGCTGAGCAAGCCCGCCTCCCTGAACAGCTACGTCCGCACCGTGTCCCTGCCCTCCAGCTGCGCCAGCTCTGGCACCCGCTGCCTGATCTCTGGATGGGGCAACACCAGCAGCTCTGGAAGTAAGTAATAGACTGCAGTCACATCTGGAACATATTTGTGGCACATGATGAAGTGCAAATCCTTACATGTGTTGTCTTTTTCTTCTCCAGGCAACTACCCTGATCGTCTGAGGTGCCTGGATGCCCCCATCCTGAGCGACAGCAGCTGCAGGTCCTCCTACCCTGGACAGATCACCTCCAACATGTTCTGTGCTGGATTCCTCGAGGGAGGCAAGGACTCCTGCCAGGTACCAGCTATAGTCATCATCACTGATTTCTTAAAGTGGACACACCAAACTTTAAAACACCTCTGCTCACATGTTGTCCTTTCTATCTGTGTCCTATTAGGGAGACTCTGGTGGCCCCGTGGTGTGCAATGGTCAGCTGCAGGGTGTGGTGTCCTGGGGTTATGGCTGTGCCCAGAGGAACAAGCCTGGAGTCTACGCCAAGGTCTGCAACTACAACTCCTGGATTCGCAGCACCATGTCCTCCAACTAAAGTCACTTCACCATCAGCTGTTGTCGCACATAGAGTTGTATATCTCCTCAATAAAAAGTATCAAGGATACCCTGTCTATTTGACTTCTCAGCTGAGCACTACATACTGTTCTCAAATTAATCACTTTAGGCTTTTAACACATGCTGTAACATCTTTTTAATTGACTTTGAAGTACAAACCCCAATTCCAAAAAAGCTGGAACACTGTAAAATGTTAAATAAAAACAGTTCTTTGCACAAAGACACAAAGACATGATATTTAATGTTCAAACTAACATTTTTTTCTGTGAAATACTCATTCTGAATGTGTTGTCTACAACACAAAAGCTGGGACAAGAACAACTAAAGACTGAAAGTTGTGAAATGCTAAAAAAAAAAAAAAGAGAGAGAGAGGGAGACCTGTTTGGAACATTTGACCGGTAAACAGATTCATTCATTCATCACTACATTTACAAATGCAAGTTAATACTCCATGCATGAACACCATCCAGAAATGCCGCTGACCTTTCTGGGCCCAAGCTCATCTCAGATGGACTGACATAAAGTGGAAAAAAGTGCTGTGGCCTGATGAGCTGACATTTCAAATTGTTTGGGACATCATGGATATTCTGTCTGATGTCAAGACACATTCTGCACGTGTTACACCAGCATGGCTTCATAGTAAAACTGTTGAGGTACTAGACTGGCCTGCCTGCAGTCCAAACCTGTCTACCACTGAAAATGTGTGGTGTATAATGAAGCACCAAACAGGACAACAGAGACCCCAGGCTGTCGAGCAACTAAAGGCAATAATCAAGCAATAATGGGAAAGAATTTCGCTTTCGAAACTTGAACAATTAGTGTCCTCAGTTCCCAAACACTTGCTGAGTGTGAAAAGAAAAGGTGATGTAACACAGTGGTAAACATGCCCCTGTCCCAAGTTTTGTGGAACAAGTTGCAGGCATCAGATTCAGAATGAGTGTATAATTACAAAAAAACAATTATTTTTTATCAGTCTGAACATTAAATATCTTGTCTTTGTAGTGTATTTAATTGATTATCTGTTTTTATTTACATTTTAAACAACATCCCAACTTTTTTTTTAGACTACAGGCACTTAATATGACTGTGTATTTGCCAGGATTCATTATGTTCATTCACAAATTACTTTGCATCAATCAATATTAAAACAATATTTGAGCCTAAAACTTCAGCATATCATTAGGGGCACAACTAATAACTATTTTCATTATCAAATCATCTGCCAGTCAATTTCTTTATCAATTGTTTGGCCCAGAAAATGTCAGAGAACGTTAATCACTGTTACCCAAACCCAAAAGTGACGTCCTCATTTGTCTTGTGTCCACAACACAAGGGTATTCAGATTACTGTCATTGAGGACTAAAATATATCAGAAAATATTCACATTTGAGAACCTGAGAATCTGATGTTTATTCTTGACTCAATCAATTAATCAACTAATCGTTGTAGCTCTACATATCATGAGATGTATCTAGATTTAAATGCAGGGTAAGCATATTTATCTTTTTACATGTGTGCACTTATTTCGACCTGAAATTGACAGACATGGTCAGAATTCTATACAAAAGTGTCCTTTATTGAGACAAACTATATCATAAAATCATACACAACAGAGCAGGGTGTCGATGTGGGAAACATCTTTTGAAATGGTATTTTATCATGATTCCACCAAAATCAAGCCTGACATTGAAGCATGAAAATGTAGTTTTATTCCCAAAAGCAGCAAACAGTAATGGATGTTCAACAACACTTCTGTTGTACTTGGTGATTCAGGTACGGAATGTGCGTTTGTCAGTGTAGTTTTTTTTTTAAAGAAATCCACAGGATTTCAGCCACCAAGTCATCACATAAGGAGCATATTCTTTGACAAACGTGCATGAGAAAAGTTGATATTCACTTTTTAAATACAAAATGCTGATACATGTTGTGTAGGAAACCAGAACAAAACAAATCCAAAGTCAATACAACACATCCTCTGAAACATTTTGACTAATGGTTGAGTAATGCTTGTATAAGTCAAGAAACAACCTGCATGATCTGAAATGCACAAATTGGATATTAAATTCACAGCTGTCATACAGTGAATGCATGTATTGAGATAAGGTGACAATTTTTCAAAATTATAAAGTTATCATACTGTTCACTTACAAGACATGATATGTTACAAAATTTAATTGAATTAAAGATGGAAAATCTGCACTCGATAAATTCTTTGCCAGTTCTGGCAAATGAACTTTAGAAATAAATGAACTTTTTGTGACCTCTCCACCCCTGTGATCAGTTGACGATTTGGTCCCGAGCTCGATGTGCGGGGGACAAGTTTTAATATAAAGATGTCAGGAGATTTCAGGGCAATAATGAACAAGGGCTCAAAAACGGTTTCAGTGGTTATTTCACTTGCATAAATATTTTTAACTCTTACTTTCCATACTCAGTCATTTACATACAATATAATTTCTGTTTTCAATACTTATTTTGTTGAATAGCTAATTACACTGTCCAATGGGTGCTTCTGGCTCGGCATTAATGCACTGAATGTACAAAATATTTGGGTCATCTTTCTGATGCAGTCCCCTTTGGCACAATCCACCAGTATCAAAGTTAAAAAAAATATTTCTATCAACATCTCTTCTTTCTGAATGACAGAAATTTAACTGAGGAACTAAACCTTGAGTTAGCTAACTAAACAGGAAGTGTCCCCATTATTTCGTTGCTTCCAGCCTGAAAACAGACAGGTGTGACTGGTTGAATAAGTGATTGTAAACAAATTTTTCCTTACTCCTTTTTAATGCATTTCACTTTCCGTAACTTTTCCCAACAATGTTTCTACATCTTCTAATCTAGGACTACAGGACCCCTGTTTTAAAGAACATAAAAAAGTTGATGTACATGTAGAAGGGGCACCAAATCTCCACTCAGGTTCTTACACTTGGCCTCTTGCGTGCTGCAAATAATGCTGATAAAGGTCTGAAATCGCCGAATATGTATTACCACACACAGCACAGTTAACACCATCTGAGGACCCTTCATTTGATTTGGTGAGGTGTCTTTTCACAGTTCTCAAAGGAGTAATGGGTTTACGAGGTGAATTTTCATGTGTTCTGTCATGACTGGTTTCTCCATCCTGGATCGAATATGTGCTGCCTGGATGATGCGAAGTTTTACCAAAATCAAGATCCTGGTTTTGGACAAATGAAATCATGGGTACTAGAGGAGACTCTTGGGGAACTGGGTCTGAATATTTGGTAAAAGGGCTCAGAGGAGAGTTGTTATCCGCAGGTTCTGGACATATCGTCACCGTGTAGTTGTTTGTGGGAGGGCTAAACATTTTCTGTGTAGTATGATCATCCATGGTTAAATCGAAATCAGAATCCTTGTGCGTGTCTTGCATTGAGGAATGGCAGAGCTGGTGGCTGAACAGCAAATCTAGAGTCTTAAAGCTGCATCTGCACTGCTCACACTGATAAGGCAGAAACACTTTCTTAGGCCTGACCTGAATCCACTGGAAGTCTGAATGCTCACTCATGTGTTTCTTGTACGGCTCCACAAACCGAAAACCTCGCCCACACTGAGGACAAGTGAAGCGGCCGCGTCTCTGTCGATGGATCCTCTGATGATGCCAGAGTTTCTTCCAGTTTTCAAGAGTCTTACCACAGCAGGCGCAGGTGTAACTTTGACCCGGTGCATGAGTGAGCATGTGGGCTCTGAGTCTGCCCATGTGTCTGAACAGTCGCCCACAACTTGGACATAAATACTTCCTGGGGTCGGACCGGTTGTCTATTTTGTTTAACTTTGACACAAGGCGCGAGAGAGGGTGAGCCGCTATGACTGTTGACTCGAACGGTTTCCTGATGCCATCAAAGCATTTCTTGCGGCTGGTCTGTGTTGGTTTTTTCTGCGTTTCACAATTTGCAGCTGTAAGAGGAGGAGCTGAATTCGGTCCTGTTGCACACCTAAGTGCAGGCACTGTGTACTGTATTAACGACATTGTCTCTTCCTCTTTCATCACGGAGCTGGAGGTGCTTCTGACTCCTCTGCACTGACTACGATGGGTGTTAAATTCAGACAGCACACCAAACAGCTTGTCGCAATGCAAGCAGCGATAGAGCTTTGCTCCAGTGTGGTCTCTCATGTGGCTGTTGAACTCCTGTAGATGGTCAAAGACATTCTTGCAGATGTGGCATGTGTACGTTAGTGTTGGCTTTACGCGTTTGCTGGGTTGTAAATCGTCATCATCACCTGAAGGTCTACAGGTGTGATTTTTTGCATTGCTGTAATGAGTGAATGATTTTTCACAACGTGTGCAGTTGTAACGCTTCACAGACCAGTGCGTCAGCTCGTGAACACGCAGAAAATAGGCCTGACCAAAAGCTTTGCCACATATATCACATTTATAAGGCTTCTCTCCAGTGTGGACGCGCACGTGTCTTATGAGGGCAGACTGAAACTGGAATGTTTTACCACAGTACTGGCACACTTTTCTTTCTCTCTTTATTGGAGAAACTGGTCTATGAAGCGCAGGGCTGTTTTCATGGTCATTCCCTCTGCTGCGTTTTTCACATTTGTTGCTCTCAGAGTCCTCGTCCGGCACTTGAGCATGAGTCTTCATATGAGAAGCGTACTCTGCGCAAGAGAATTTGATCTTGCAAATTGGACATTTTTGATACATGTTGTTCTTTCTATGCGTCTTTAGATGAAGATTTAAATTGGAATTTTTGCTAAAACCTTTGCCACATTCAGGACATTTGAAAGGTCTTTCTCCTGTATGAATGCGTTGATGGATGATGAACTGAGACAGAAACTTAAACGTTTGACCGCAGTAACCACATTTTAATAGAGTTTTCCCTCCTCTTCTAGTGTAGATGACATTTGAATTGTCATTGGAGTTGCCCTCACCACAGTCAGTTTTTTGTTGAGTGCCATCGCTGCCTTCAAGATGCGCTCCCTGTAAAACATTATTTATCCTCCTCCTTCTCTTGCCACCTCTCTTGCGCCTGAAAGTGCTTCGCTGACTGTTTGCACCGTCAGATCTAACTATGGTGTTGGCATTGTATTGATCCAGCTCGATCTCTATATCCTCATCTTTCACAACAGGTTTAGATTGTTGTTCAGAGGATGTTACAGCATTTGTGCTAGAGGGCTCTGCATGCAGCAAGTCTGCATTCTTTGGAGATTCGAGACTGTTATTTGATTGTGACTCTTCACTGCCATTCATACCAGCTGACTGTGTTATCTTAGGGTTATAACTCTGCGTAGGGCTCACCAAGTTCAAACCCTCTCCCGGTATAACTACAGGCTCAGCAGCTGGCTGGGAACGCAGTTTTGTCTGCTGCTCTTGAAACTCTACAGACAGCGGGACGAGTTTATCGCCTGTTCCATCTGTATCAGTCTCTCGTTTGTCAGTATTTATAACCACCTGCTTATCGCCTGCGTCATTTCTCAACACTGACGAGGCGTCCTGGTAAACATCCAGTCGAGACACTTTAGCTGGAACTTGCTGATCAGCCAGTTCAGCCCTTCTTCTTTTAATATCTTGAAAGTTCAATGAATTACTACTTTCCAAAGAGTTCATTTCAGTTTGCTCGGGGTCTGCCTTGCTGTCAGGTTCAGTCTTTACATCCTGTGCCGAAGGGCGCTGTTCTCTACTTCTCAGCCTCCGTGTAAAACTGCCTACATTATTAGTATTACCAGAAGCAGCAGGAGGATTGGCTTCAGCAAAGTTTTGCTGAAGCCAATCCTTTTCTGTTTTTCTTGGTCTTCCTCTCCCTCTTTTTGGCAGCACATGGACACCATCAGAGACAGTATGAGGATCACACATCTCATTAAAAGCTAAATTATTGATTAAGGTACCATCTACTATGTTAGGCACATCATCACTGTTGTGGTTCTCTAAGTATGTTGACAAAGGTATTGTTGTGCTGATCTCCTTATGTTGAACTGCATCAAGACCAACCTCAGCCAATGTTTTCATTTTCCGAGGGCGCCCACGTTTTCTGCGGCCTTCCACAGGTTGTCCATGACTGTCTGTCGTAGAACTGCACACGCCTGCAGAGGTCATTTGAGACTTTTCTTCCATCTCTACATGTGGCGATATGTGCTCACTGTGTTGACAGTTTGTTTCTTCGGTTTCAGAGTTAACAAGGCCATCGGACTCAGTGAGCTCAGATGAGTGGGATTCAGGTGCAGGTTCAGTCATTTCTGCTTCCTTCATTTCCTCTCCCCACCTGGAGTCCAGGTCTTCCTCACTGCATCTCTTGTCTTCAGGGATCTGTGGAGGAATTAAAAACTGCATTTGTCACAAATCTAGCACTACTGTTGTTACACAAGTCTTCTAAAATAGTCTAAAAAAAATGGAACAAATGGGAATCAATGCATTTATAATTTGTTCAGTGGTATTAATATCTATATCTAGACTGTATGCAGTTAAATCCTACAACAGTCAGGTGTACAATAGAAGACCGAATGCTAATGCAAATGCATGTAACACTGATCTAAAGCAGTGACACTCAACTTGCAATTCACAATGACAATAAATTAATTCACACCGTTTTTTCCCAGGAAGGACGACAGATATGGAAGTTTTGTAGGATGGGATAAATGAGGCTGTTATTAAGAGAGAAGGCTGATTTTTTGCATGATGGCCTTTCAGGCTGTGCAGAGTGCAGTAGGATCAGATGGGGAGCTCTGCAGGGGAAGACAACTATTGGCTGAAGGCGAGCAAAAGTTGCACAGAAATGGAGATAATTTTGCATTTCATACTAAAAGAGCTTTACTGTGCTATTCATTTTGTCCCTGGCAGAAGCAGTTTGTTTATAGTTTATGAATCATCCCAACATTTCAGTGATTGCATGATAGAGGAGGTTCCAGCTTTGTTTAATGTTGTAAAAACTATGATATATATATATATATAAATATAAACTATACTATAACAAAATGATTCACTGCATATTTACATATTTGAGATAAAATAAAAGCCTTAACGGCATATTCAAAAATATAACAAAAAAGGTTTTGCAAGAAAGTCCCTACATAGCCCCTAAGTTTTCAGACAGAAAATGCACCAATGCACTCTACTAGCAAGTAACTCCAGAAACTGTGCTGTATACAGTAATAGACAGCATAACTTTTGAGGTGATATGTATTTTTTTCTTCTCGTTGGTTACCTGCTTGCACTCTGAAGGGGCATGAACAGGACTGCAAGGATGCGATGCTGCAGAAGTTAACTCAGAGCATGGACTTTGGTCACTGCTTCCTCTGCCGAAGGACATTTTACTCCCCATGTCAAGAGTCTGTGGATTAAACAGTGAAACATTATGAGTGATTTCCTACTCAAAACACGGACAGAAAGATAGCCACATAGTGATAGACTGATTGTATAGGAAACTGCTGAATTCGGAAAGTGGGATGGAGGTGGAAAGTAACTCAACATTTACTCACACTTAAATACAGTTCTGAGGTATGTAAGTAGTTCCATTTCAGGACACCAAAAACTTCACTACAAGTCAGAGAGAAATATTGTACTTTTTACTCCACTACTTTTACATCAGTTACGTTTAGTAGTTATTTGGAAGATTACAATTTTCATTAAAAAACAAAGCAAAACACAAGCCTCTTAGAAATTATGATGGATCATAGGGCTGCACAGTTAATTGAAAGAGCAATATGGCAAGTGCAATATCCACATCACAGAAACTGACATTTTTGATACAGAAAAAGTGTGTGACAAAACAGCATCATAATGAAGTATTGCAATTCTGCAGAGATGCCCCAGCTCACAAATCTTACTCTCCCCGATGAATGAAAATGTTGTTTGGTTGGTACAGACATTTTTTTTACATTATGAACACTTTTATTTTTGGTTAATTTTGCTTTGTAAAAACTAGGTTTGCACAATTAATCTAAATGGCGGAAGAACAATATCCAAATTGTAGAAGCTGCAATTTTTGGAACACGGGAAAAATGTTTGACCAAACAGCATTATAATGAAATACTGTAATGCTGCAGAGACACCCTGCCCTACAAATATTGTTATTCGGATGCAAGAAAACATGTTTGTTTAGTACAAACCCCAACAAATGTCACAAGATCATGATTTTGATCTTTTTTAGTCTCGTTCTCTTAGTGTAAATGAAAATTGTGATGCAAAAATTCTCACTAATCATTAGTCAAATCACAATTGTCAAAATGACAGCGATGTATTTTTTATCAAATTGTGTAGCCCAACTATTTTTAAAGGAAATCTAACAATATTTTTGACCAAATACATCAATATCAATATTGTGACAATACTGTAGGGATGACAATCATCAGTAATGGGTAAAGACAAATAACAGAACTGCTAGAACAGTCTGCTAAGTTCAGAAAATCACATCACTTTACTGTAATGCAGCCTTTAAAACGAGGCAAAGATAACACTTAAACCATATCACAATATAATGATATCCAAAGTCTTAGCAGATATGTAGACCCATATTCATGATTTAAGACCAGATATCTTTGTAATATTGACATACTGCCCACCAGCACTGATTACAGTTATTAGGTACTTGGCAATTTAACATTCTCCTAAAAAACATATGACCATTTCATAAACTCTGATGCATCATTACTGAGTAATCTGCCAAACTGTTAATAAATTATATAAAATGAGCTCCATCAACCACCAACTTCAGCATCGAAATGATGCGTACATGTTAAGGCATCAGTATTAGGGCTGCAAAATTAACCACAATTGCAATAAAATTGCAATATGGCCAAGTGCAATATCCTAATCGCAGAACCAGAACCATATGTAAAATCATAATGTTTTGAGAAAAGAAAAATGTATGAGAAAACAGCATTGAAATGAGGTAGTGTAGTGATTCATTTATAACCTGGCCTAAAAATCTTGTTCTCCAGATGGTACAGACCTCAGTATATATAACAACCTCATTTAAAAATTTTTTTTCAGAGAATATGAAAATTGTACTGTAAAAATAATGATTTCCACTAATCATATTGTAACCTAAATTTCAGTCAAAACAATCTCACTATGGCTATTTTATTTTAAAATCGTGCTGTTCTAATCAGTGTACAATTTAAAACAAGTAACTATATATTTGAGAAAAACAGCGAAGTACTTGGGGAGGGGGCTACTGCACGATGATACTTTAACATTTGATACATTTTGCTTCAGTAAAAATCTTCCTGGATGAGTTTAATTTGTAATGCTGCAGTTTCACATTACAATATTGCACCTTTTACTCAAGTGAAGCATGTAAATACTTTTCCCATCTTCCATCAACTATCACTTCTGAACTCGGAGAAAAACTCAGTATCAAGTCTCAAAGTATGGTGCTGCAGTTTGTTAAGCACTAGATATATGTAACAGGTAACTGAAAACATATAGGCCTGTTCTAGTTAGCACACATAGACAGTGGTTGGTGGTGTCAGCTCGTCTTTCATCTCCTGAACAGACTAATTTCATCTGATGGAGTCTTTCTGATGCACCCAGGAGCAAACGGCTTTTGACTGTGATTAACTTATCAATGCTCGTACATAAACCCACTGAGACCAAACTCACAAATGGGTCACTTCAACTGTATTTCACACATCTATAAGCGACCTGGCAGCTTCAGCATCCATCTATCAGTTCATTAAACGTTACCAGGAGCATGACTAACAATGTAGGCGTTATCTTATGGTACAGGCCAGATTGCTAGCTCCGCTTATTAACGTTACAGGCCATACGAACCTAACCGTTAACTACAATGTCAACTCATATACCATCATTTATAGCTAATAACGCTTATGCATACTATTTCTGAACACTGGTTACCAGATGTGATGGGTGGTAGTAAACACAATCTGCTTGCCTGCGTGGGAGAGAGTCAAGGCTGCTGGTCTCTGCGTAGCCATGCACTGACCGCGGCTCAAGTAGCTAGCACAGGCTAGCTCAAAGCTAACATCTGCTCTGCCGTTACGTGGCTGTTCAGCACTTTTTACAGGCGTGCACAGGACTGTGAGCTGAGGTGCTAATGTGGACCTGGCTTTCTCTTCTTTTCAGAGCAGTTTGCAGCAGTGAGCCACTCGATATCCACGCACAAAGCAACCCGAGAAAGTGCTAATCACGCCGAGCGCACAGAGTGGATACTTCAGGGACTGTGGGAAGTTTGGGGATCATGAGTTGTTCTGTAAAAGTAACTTTACTCTAGTTCTGCCGTTGCAGGTTTCAGTTAGTGCAACATCTGCAGAGTTATTATAGTTTTGTGTTTTTAATTCGTTTCTATCTTTATTTCGCTTTTAATTTTGTTTTCAATTCTACTTAGTTTTAGGGGCAAGATTTAAAGACGTTTAGAACAGGTATCAGAATACAAAAACAATACTTTGTAAAGGCAATTTGCAGACATCCCAGTCTCAGTAAACATATGGACTTATATGCCCCCTCATGTTGTTTGGTGTGTTGAACATCTGCTCACATCAACAGCCAATTTTTTTTATGCACTAGTGTTTTTTGTTTCTTCAGCTGTTTTTTGATACTTAGGTGGTGAAGAAGATTTACTTGTGGGGAAAGCTGGAGAGCTGCATTAAGGGACTGAAACTTTACCAAATGTCCATATTTTTTAAAATTCTCTTTTCATTTTTTGGAAGGAAAGTTTACCAGGGACTAATTTTGAGAAAGTGAAATTAACAAATTGAATTTCTCATTTTTGTTGGTTACTGCTGGAAACCAGTAATGTTATTTTTGGTAAATATAAAATTGTGTATTATTTTGAACTGCCTAAAAGAACATTATCTTTGGTTGAATGTGGGATATTCTTTCAATACAATGACTTTATATTGAACCACCTGGTATTGCATTATTGCCGAGATTTCTGCATATTATTTGTTCGTTTGGTCTGGATTTCTGAAACGTGGGTTCATCACAGTGTTTTATCCATGTATCCTTCTGGGGGATGAGCCTTTAAAATTCTAAAACAGTAAACTTCTGGATGAAACCCCGGCTGGCACCCCAAAAATAGTCTGCTACAACACGAGATTTTGAGATTACAAGCACACAAAGAGCACGTGAACGCCACATCCACTCTTTTGTATATTAACCACGGATGTTTGCCTCATCATAAGTGGACGCACAACTGCGCCTTGTTTGCTTTGAAATAGCCCCATCTGCTGGAGATTAGGGCCACAAGCTAGACCATAAATACATCACTGAGGAAAAGGGGCTTTCATTATCAGAAGCTCAGAATAAAGTTGAAAGAAACATGAAGAAATGAGGCACCAAATGAATAGATTGAAAACAGACTGGTGCAGAATTTTCGAGAAATAACTTGCAAATGAAATACTATTATAGTCTAGATAAACACATCAAGCACTGTGGAGGAATGTCAGTTTAAGTAAGTTATCTGTGGACCTGTAAAAACAAAAAATTCATGCCTTGCCAAACCTGCTGTTTCATGTTAACTATGGCTGTACTTGTCTATTTTATTTTATCATTTCACTATGATACTCTTCATATTCTGACTTACATATACTGTAAATGTCTGGCACCATAAATCACACTTAACTATTAAAAGCATGACATATACACTGCCATTGATTTATGTATTTGCACTTCTCTTTAGTTCAAAGCACTATACATTCAGTCCAATTACCATGTGACTAACCACGTTGATAATATAACATGCTGCATTATCCCACGAACACACACATTGAGTTTGAAAATATAGTTTAATACAACATTATACTGTATTTTTAAAGTTTGACAAAGCTGGAAAGAACACACAAGGTATTGTGGTCAATTCCCACAGCCTCACAACACATTCTGATCATACTAAAAACATATTTAAAAAACAAAACAACTATAATACAATGCCTGGTTATCCCACCAAACATGGGTAAACCATGCACATACATTTTGATAATAAACTTCATTAATTTACATATTTTATAACCACTGGAGGGACACAGACTTTAGATTCTTGGGAAGTCAATATTGAACTGCTCACTGACAAAAGAAATCCAGCATAAGTGGGATGCCTGCTCATTGTCACTATCTATCTTACACAGGGCTCAACAATAAAGGTTGCCTGATTGCCTGGGGCAAGTAACGTGCCATCTATGCTGAGTAAATCAGCAAACTCACTTGCCCAATCAGGTAAATGGTAAAACAGACATAAAAATGCACTATTTTTCCAGAGCTGACGAAGGAAGCATTAGCATTAAGGGGGCCATGAGCTGCCAATTTTGATGCTGAGTATGTTGTACAAAGATGGCTGCCTGCAGGGAAGAGAGCATGTTGGGTGTAGTTAATTTTTTTTTTTTTTATAAAGTATCTGCTATAACCTGCATGTTCACTCATACACACACTTTAAATGTGACAAGTCTTGTCTTTAATTTTATTACTGCAAATAAATTAAAAAAACAATTGTATAGGGACAAGTAAAAACAGGCAAGTAGTTCTCTATTGTTTATAAAAACAAAAAAAACAAAACAAAAACAAAAACAAAACAAAACAAAAAAAAAAAACAGCAAAAAAAAATTAACATTGAAGCCTGGTACATTTCTTTATCTTTGAGCATAGTTTGGAAAAAGCCAGGAGGCATTATGTTCCTGTGCGATAAAACTAAAAACAAGTGGATTCTGTTCAACCAGGAGAAGGCTATCTTTAAGCACTTGGTCCATAATCAACATAAAATGCGACATGCAACTGGATGTGCCTCTCTGGTTTGGTCAAGTCTTAATAGGGACCGATGAGGTTACTTGGTAAATCATCTCAGCAGGTTTATCTGGTCCACTTTCAATGATGTAACAATCATTATCCATATCGACTGTTTTCCCGTTCACAGGAGCTGCCCCTTGCCCTTTGTCCAGACCGACAGCCATGACTTGGGTTTTCTTTATGTTACCAGAAGCGGGAGTCCCAAGTTTCCTTTCACCATTCATCTGAACAGGATTTGGGCTTGTCACTGGTGTCACTCTCTTTATTTTGTACTGTTGTTTGCCACCACGCATGTGCTGTGACATGAACTCCTGGGCTTTGATGCACTTGTGTCTCTGAAGCAGCTGAGCGGTTTCAAAAGGAAGATGACAGACCCTACATGGGAACCCATTTGCTGCAGAGGGTGCCTTCACTGGACTCGATGCACCTGATGAAGAGTTTGTGGGCGTCTTCAACTGCCCCGACTGAATGACAGGAAGCCTGCGACTGCTTTTGTTAGATGCACCTGTACTCAGACTCTGGCTCTTCGGTGGAATGGTGACAGTCACATATGGCTTGGATGCAGTCGGATTCTGACTCTTCATCTGCAGGGACGGAGTAACACGAAGCCCCTGACTGCTTTGATTGTATGTTCTGATGTTCTGATTTTTCAGCTGCAAGGTGGAAGTGATGAAAGGTGCCTGAGTGCCTTTACTGGCTGAACTGACATTCTGGCTTTTCATCTGTAGAGAGGAAGTGGCCTGAGGCCCCCCAGCACCCAGAATCCGCCTCCTGCCTGCACCGGCTGGATTTATACTTGCTGGTCTCGCAGTGATGAGTCTGTATTTAGTAGCATTGTTGGGTGAGTTACACACATGGAAGCGAGGCACTAGCTTCTTGCTGGAGAGCAGCAGCCCACATCCTATACAGCCAGAAACTTTATCTGTGACATGAGAGCTGTGGTGGGATATGAGAGAGGTTCTTGTCATAAAGCCCTGCCCACATTTACCGCAAGTATAAGGCTTGTGCCTGTTAAACTTGCGCACCGTTTGCAGCAAAACAACTGGCTGGTAAAGTGTCCAAAGATCCACTGTCGGTGCACCTACACCTGCAAAAATATTCTTCATGTCTGGCGAAGAGGGGGCAGGATTTGGGAGAAAAGATGCTTGTGACATAGCAGGGTACAACCCAGGCACTTGTGAAATTTGTGCAGATGGCATGGGAACTTGTGGCATAAAAGCTGATGTAATGGGTGCTTGCGTTAGAGGCCTTACTGGCAAAGAAATTGATGGTGCATTGTCCAGTTTAGGTGCCTTCCAGACAACCTCACCTGTCTGTAGTCTTTTCAGCTGCTCCTCTTCTTCTATGCGTTTCTCCATTCTCCGCTTCCTTATTGTTTCATGATCAAGCACTTGGTGCCCTGGTTCATGTGTTGTGCTGTGCTCCAGCATGTCTTTGTACTCCGTAAACTCAGTTCCGCAGGAGCAGATATGACTTGCAGCAGGACACACATGTTCTTCCAGGTATTTCCGATTTGCAAATATCTGCTCACAACTAAAGCAAAAGCGACCAGCATTCATCAACTCTCTGCCTAAGCCATCCTCCATGATATTTTGCAGCCTCTGGCCTCCTCTTTCCATGGTCAGGCTGGACAACATAGATGTGTTCAGTGATGATGTGGAGCCCTGAAGAGCACCTTTCCTGTTGGACACAGGTGTTAGAATTAATGCAAACATGAACAAAATACACCAGAAATGTCCAAAATATTCCATTCAGTTGTATCTCATTTTCTAATGGTGACTGATACTGTATCTGACTCAGAGAAGCTAGTTCTGCTAACAGCTACATACAATAAACGAACTGCATGCTAAGCTTAAGAGATTGTATTTTTTCAACATCACTTGTAGCTTCCTTTTGACGTTTAATGTTATTGGCTCGTCTCGGAAAGCAAATCCGAGACAAGCTATTAAACTATTGAACATATTATTTCATATTACATCTACCCCATAGTTTGTGAAATAGGCGAAATACTGTTGAGTCACCCATCCTATTAATGCGGTATGGTATAAAAACCTTACTCTTTTTCTATACAACTTAATATTTGGGAACTGCATTGGCTAGTCACGTTATGCAATTTTTACTGTTGTTATTTTGATAAACGCGCGCTTGTCTCTCTACTAGCCTACCATGCTAACATTAGCCTCAACTATGGACAATAACGTAATGTTGGCTTACCTTCACATAAACATCAAAGTACCGCCGTGTCAATATTCTGGTAACGTTATATCCTTATTACAACTCGCAAACAGCTTGTCGACTGTCGTTTTGTGGGTATTCAGAATCGGACTGGGTTAACTTGCCGGTGTTTTGTACGTGGAGGTAGCAGTTAGCCCATTAGCCACACCAAAGAACCGGAGGAAAGACCCTCCACCCTCTTCTTCTACGCATGGCGCGCTTCGACGGGCAAACGTCCACGTTTGGCGTCGTTATACTGACACCTATCGACTGGAGCTCATGACTTACCTTTGATGTTATTAATGCAGTAGTGAGAGCCAGTGGTGGAAGAGAACTGAAAGCCTGTGCAAAAAGTACAAGTACTTTTACATTATTGAAATATTACTCAACTACAAGTAAAACTATTAACGTTAGTTTGCTTAAGTCAAAATACAAAGTGCTCAGAAATAGGCCTATTGGTTGCTTGATTATGATTAATGCGATATCAACAGCAGGCATTCAATTAAGAGGTTTTGTTTCTCCATATCCTCAGTCTGCCTCTCCGTCTTCCCAAACTAGGGCTGGATGATATGGATGAAATCAAATATCACACTTTTTTTTTCCTTTTTACTAAATACCTCTATATCAATATTTATCGATATTGTAACAATATTGCAATGCTTTCTTTTCCTTAAGGAACCCCTTTTCTATGTGAGTAAACTGACGACCCCTGACTGAGTGGCATATTTTATGGATACTTTATATTATATTCAATGCATAACATTAACAGTACAGAACAGCTCATAAACCGTACAATTAACCCAATAGTAAACACATTAACTGCAGGAAGTTTATGTAAAACCAGCAATTTGGAGGAATTTTGAAGAAACCACTTCCTGTGAAGACTACATAAGAGATGAGTTCTTCTTGATATTTTTTAGAAACTTTTTATATAATCCTTTAAAAAAAAAATCAACAATCATACATACTTAGGCTCCTTTTTTTTTGGACAATTTCAGTGTTTTCTTCTAATTGTTCTGTGAGTTTGTTGGTTGTTTTTGTTTTGAATACTTTTCTAATAATCTGTTGTTTAGCAGAGTGAAGGCTCTGTGAATATACATGATTTGTGTTGAGGTCTTCTCTTTGCAATGTAAACACCTGTTTCCCATGGTAATCCCTGTGCCTTTGACTTTAACTATTAATGTTCAATCTGCCAAAGTCAGTGATGGTGGATATCCACTCCACCATCATTGGGTCCATCCTTACCTCCTCTACCATCACCGTCTGGTATGCTGCTGCCACTGCCAAGAACAAGGACAAACTGCAGCGTACTATTTGCTCTGTTGAGAGGTTTTTTCCCCCCTTCTACTGTTAATTGTTATGCACCAAATACCAAGACAAATTCCTTATATATGAGAACATACTTAAATAAAATAAACATAAGTCGGTGGTGTCGTTACATTGTATTTAAAACTGGTATTTGTTCATTGTGTTGTATTTTCCATAGGCATACTAAATGAATAGTAAAGAACTACAACATTTATATGTCACATTGCTATATTTGAATCAAAGATCCCTCAGCATACACATAAATAATAGTTGACAAACCCATCGTTATACTCCAGTTGCTGATTTTACTACCAGTGCAGTTGCAGTTCAGTAGGACTAGTAGGGACTATTCCTGGCTTTCTCTGTCTTTTTAAAACCCAGCAATTAGTGTTTTCAATTTAAGTTTAGCATAATTAGTGTACATATCCCATGTAAGGCATTTTCATTTAAGTTATATCTAAAACCAGCTGAATTTATTTGATACAAATATTTTACACCAGTACACTTACTTAAAAATCAACCACAATCTTGTGCTGAGACCTTTAAATCTAATTTATAAGAACAATCATTATCAAGCCTCTGTTACAATGGACATTTTACTGTTGATTGGCATTCAACTTATGACCCGTGATTGACTGAAAATTACTTAATGTTATGTTTGCGTAACAAAGGCACAAATTACAAACTATGATCCAAAAGGGTCCACCTTAAAGCCCTTACCACATCAGTTGATGCTATGCTTTTAATTGTATACTAGAGCATTCATAGACGAGCACAAACCCGTTGACACAGAGTTGGCCTGAAGCTTATTTTGCTGCAGGGCTGTTGACTGCTGTGCCCAGATTTCATTGATTACTTTGTATGCTACCCATACCTGATGTAAATACCAAATTACTCTTAAAAAAGACCCCAACATAAGTACTGATAAATTAAACCTTCCTGGAAGTACAGTAAATGCACACTAAAATCTTGTGACCATAATGTCCCAATATGTTATCTGATTGGAATACAAAAAAACCCTACAGTTATTGATTTATACATTACTGTGATTAAGGCACAGTGATACTTATTTTAAAAAACATACTTGAATCTGAGCTCCTTTCAGCTTAGACCTTAGATTACTGACAATGAAACATGGATAGCTGTAAGAGTTATTCCAGGCTTTTAACTGCAGTTATCCACTTCAAGGGACAGTTCACCCTAATATCAAAAACACATTTTTCCTTGGCAATGTAGTACTATTTACCTATCAAGAATTTTTTGATGTGAGTTGCAGAGTTTTGAGATATCGGCCATAGAGATGTCATCTGTCTATCTGGCAAGGGAAAAAATGTTTTGATTTTGTGATGAATTGTCCCTTGAAGTTACATAGACATAACCCTTGGTCAAGTGTGATTCCACTATTTTGACTGACATCTAACAGTAAGCTCTTTACACAGTGTTAACATTCCCTTGTGTTAGTTCTGCATCTTTTGCCTCTGAGATATTAGATACGATAATCACACAAAATAATACAATGTTTCACATACTGGTATGTTTATTGACACCAGAAACAACAAGCTACATCACAACCTCTGTGATAAAAGTTTGATTAACAAATACTCAAACATTTACAGGCTAATGAGGCTATGTAATAAAGGGATTAACTTGAGGAAACTAAAATATACAGTGTATCAAAGACCTTTTGCTTTTCTTTTTTTACAATGGTGAGCTACTATAATACACTCTAAGAGATTTAAAAAATAAAAAACACCTTATGTGCCTGTACAACGTCAAAATAACTCCTGGACAGAAGAAAGGAAAACAAGTCAATTAAAACTTGCAAGTATGGAAATTTGCTCTGCTTTAAAATGTACCACTCCAATGTTAACCACTGGTCAGAAAAACTTAAGTTTCTAAGAAGTCGGTTGTTCTTGAGTTTTTGGCATAGTGTCTCCAGCCATGATACGATGAATCCTCCTGCGGTGGTTTTTGAGTGATTTAAGATTCGGGTATGTACCTTGACAGACATCACAGCGATATGATTCAGATTGCTTGTGAGTAAGAAGGTGTTTCTGCAAACCGTCCACAGTACCAAACCAGCGAAGACAAACAGGGCAGCGCACAGGCTTGATGGCTGGCTTGCAGGCTCCACTCCTCTGGTGAAACACAAGACTGATTGTGTTCGGGAAGTCAGAGTTACAATGGGAACAATGATAGGTTTTGGGCGGGTTCGTTGTGGGTGGATTTGTAACCCGGGCACCTTTGCATCGATTCCAGGATATATGCCTTCGTAGGGAACAGCGAGTGGCGAAAGTGTTGCCACATCGTGTACATACAATCCGCTGCTGCTTTTTTGTTGGATTCAAAACCTGCACCGGTTTAACAGTTTGCTTCGGTGGAGGCTGATGCACTGGCTGAAGTGGCTGCTGCTGAGTTCTCTGTTGCTGAAATCTAAGTAACAGAGGTTGTGATCGTTGCGGTTGGAGTCCCTTCAGCAGCTGGTGATGAGGATGCATATGGATCTGCAGATGAACTTCATAGTCTGCCCAGGAATTAACAGTCTCCCCACAAGTCGGACAGGTGTAGGATTCCTGTGCGTGCTTCTGAAGATGCTCCAGAAGAAGCCTTGGAGATGTAAACCCGACCCCACACTCACATGTCACCCTCCGTGGAAGTACGGAGGGCAGTGACATGATACCCCAGTTGCCTCCATCATCCTCTGGGTTTTGACAATCTGTTGCATTGCCTGACATATTCTGCTGCACAGTCCCTTGATCCACATCGGACATTTTTTGTTGTAACTGACATCTCTTACTGTGAACCATCATGTTATCTTTGCGGTTAAAAGTCTTTCCACAGACAAAACAAGGAAACATTGGTTTCATATTGTTGGCATTTAGTGGAGTGGCACCCTGACTAGCACTCTGTGCTGCAGTCCCAAGTCCACGTGGCCTAAACCCACACAGCCGTAGATGGCGCCTCAAAGTAGATGGTCGGCTGTAGGTTTTCTGACACCTGTTACAAGGGTAACGTTTAACACCATCTCTGACAAAATAACGCAGGCTAGGGGGCGCTGTCTCAGCATGGTTGTCTGACACAGACCTCTTCACCTCACTCCCATTACCAGCTTTCTCTATTGAGCTAAGAACCTCCATTTCATCATCCAAGGGCATTGTCCACTGTCCTTCATTACTGTCGTCATTATCAACTGCTGCATCCCAGCTGTTGTCTTCTCCTCCTTGCCGAAGAAGAGAGGCATCTTTGTGCTGTTCCATCATTGAAGATTTGGGAAAGAATGGTGGGAAGCTTTTTGCTGGCTGAGTCCAGGCCAACTGTGAAGCTGCAGACTGCTCTGAATTTGGAGAGGTCACCTCTACCTTAATACGACTAGTAACATCAGTGCCCACAGCAATACTCTTAGACATCTGAGATCCAGCTTTAACCTCTGCATCAGTGTTGACTTTACTGTTTGATCTCAATGCTAGCATTCTTTGAATGGGGGGATTGGCCTGCTGAGGGACGACTGACCTTGGGCCCTGGCACTTGTGCATTTTAAGGTTCCATCTCCGTGCGTAGCTGTGCTTGCACAATGGACAAAAGAAAACTTTTCTTGTATTGCTGAGACTATGAAATGGCACTAGCTTTTGGGCAAAGGGTACCTTGCTTTTTAAAGAAGAAAACTGCATGGTCTTGTTTCCTAGCTGAGGGCATACATGATTGTCAGGTAAAGGCAGTCGACCAATAATCAGCTGTTTGCAGCGACGGCAACATTTAATCCTCTCTTTTTTGTGCAAGAAATGATGCTCCGTCAGTCTGTCCACGTCTTGAAAGACCCTACGACAGCGGCCACATTGATATCTCCCATATGGACCGTTAGTGCTAGGATCCTTGAGTTTCTGACGGGTTTCAAGAACCACAACAGGCGAGAAAGTCTTAGTCAGAGAGACAACCTTTTTCTTACTGGACTCAAGAACTTTGCTGATGGATGGAGCTTTTGTCTTTATACCAGGTGTTGCAAGCAGCCGCCTCAACTGTGCAATAGAGAGATCATTCATCGGGGATACTGCAGTTTTTGCTGCTGGTGTTATATCAACAGGAACGGCTTCCTGTTTGGGGGTAACATTATCATTCTGATTCTGAGACTGAGGTGCTTGATAGCGGTTCATGTATGCTGATGCCAGCAATTTCATTAGAACATTTTTTCTGGGCAAAGTCTCACCATTTTCACTGCTGAGAATAGAATTTGTTTTGTCTTGGAAATGTATGTCCACTCCAGTTTCTGGAATTTGCTCTGCTGTGGCAGACATGTTTTCAAATTTCTCACTATCATCTTCAGGAGGTGTGCACTGGCCCTGAGGAGTGGTTACTATGGCAATGCCATCCTCCAGGCTTTCATCCGCTTTATCTTTGTCTGTTAATGTGGGTAGCTCAACAGCTGGGGACCTTGACGTAGAGGGACAACTAAGGACCAAACCTGGCTGGGTAACAGCTGGACTGAATGATGCATGCTGGTTTGGAAAAGCTTTATCTGTTCCACAGAGAACATCAGTATCAACCAGAGGTTGCACTAGCTTCATTTGAGAGACATGTGAGCGCTTATGCTCCAGCATAAGACTGAAGTCCTGAAATTCCTCTCCACAATCACAAATATAAAAAGAGGGCAAAGGGCTCTCAGGCAAGAGTGTCGATGCACTGGGGTGTTCACTGGAGGAGTTCATACTTTCAAACAATGTTTCATGTGGGCTGCTGTTAGGCTGTGGAGGGGAAGAGACCTTGGAGGCTGCACTAGCATGGGTTGCCTGATGTACCAGCAAAGAGGCCAATCCAGTGAAGGTGGCTGAACATGCCACACAACGATACACTTTGGAGGTTGAAGTACTCCCCTGTAATCCAAGCATCCTGGAAGTCACACATACAAGGCAGTCCAGGTGTTGTGGTCATGCAAGAATGGCTCCTGGAAATCATAAAAAAATTACACAAAGTGAAAATGGATAATCATAACTTGCACTGTACATAAAAATAATTGTTTCAACTTGAAATCTTTCCACTTATTCTAATGGCATAACTGTATACGCAAAAGACTTTCTCATTCATTTCACTATTAAATTTCAAAACTTGCTTTAACCCTCTGATACACCTTCAAAAAACTTACACTAACACACCTTCGCACATAAATGTGCGCATGAAAATTCAAGGCATAAAAACATTATGAATAATTATTATTTCCAAAATATTTTTTTTTCTTACCACCTCAGACCTTGTGTGGAGAGCATATAGTGCCAGTACACTTTATTGGAAAAAACATTTATTTGACCCCTGTGCCATATATGGTAAATGACGTCACAGGCAAGAAAATCGCTCAAATCACAAACTTTGAGGCATTAGGCCTTAAAAATGAAACCAAGAAATAAGAAGTTGCATGGTATATGCTTTCAAAAATAGTGGTTTGAATGGGTTTCAATGTGCACATTTTTGTGCGAAGGTGTGGGAGTGCTATACTTTTTGTTTACGTTGTTGACAATGGGTTAAAAATAAAAATGTTAGAACTCACAAAAATACACAACCTGATGCAATTATAAGCTATTTGCACAAGAAATGGATGAGATATGTTAAAAATAAAATTCAAAAAACACATAAATGTGTCAAGGTGTAACAGAGGGTTAAATTCAGGTAGGGCTGCACATAATTATTTTTTAAACAATTAATCTAATGATTATTTCAATTAATTTATGAATCTAATGATTAATAACAATTACTTTTATTATTAAAGTAATATAACCATTAATTTACCTAAAACAATCATCAAAGCCTTGTCTCATTAATATTTCATATTTTATTCAATCATAATCCTGAAAAATATACACAAAGCACATTAGAATAATGACTAATAACTGTCAACCCTTGACTTAAGACTTAAAGTGGTTATTATACAGAATTATTTAATCACTGGAGTCATATGCAGGTAAGATGATCACTGACAGTGTATTTTTGCTCCAAGTGTGGGACAAAGAAAACTGAAATGACTTATAGTCTGTAACGTTAGTTTTAGCCATTTCTGGCTCATGCATGGCTGATTAAGTGAATAGAAAGTATAAAATGACCGAATAACATTGTGAAATGACGCATAGTGTAAATTTAAAGGATAACTTTGGTATTTTTCAACCTGGGCCCTATTTCCCCATGGGTATGTGTGTGTATGATTGATAGATACCACTTGTTTTAAAATTGCTCTCAGTATTGAGGGAGGCAGAGGCAGCCGCGAAACAAGCTATAACGGCAGATATGAGGGCAAATGCATCCCGTAAAAGTTTGTGCATTGAAAGTGTTTTTTTTTTCACCACAGACCGCAGCATGCAAAGTGTCTCTCTTAGCCTTCACTTGCTCTGGGCTGTTTGGATCTTTGCTTGTTGCTGGAAGAAAACAGAGTGGGACAACTGTTTTCTTGAGGAAAAAGTGTTTTGGGATTGGATTCTCTTCTTGGGCTGGCAGTAGTCATCTTGGGAAAAGTGTGCACTGTCTGGGAACAGTGTCTGGACAGGAGTGTTAGCATCCAATTGTAGCACAATTAGCCACAACTTCAGCATCTCGCTGTCCGACAAAGGCAGCCTATAAAAGCTGTATGAGGTGCTGCGCGACATCCTGTTTTTGCAATTCGGATAAGCACAAACAAGGACCATTGTTCTCAATTGTTGCAGTAAAACTCTCAACTGAACTCCGAGGCAACCAACTCCGCTCTGACCAGCTCTCAGCTTGACTCCTCTGGTTTTTTCCAGCAACAAGCAAAGATCCTGTGAGATTTCATCACACACTGCCCAGAGCAAGTTTGCATGCTGTTGACAGAGATTACACTGGCGATCTGAGCCGGTCTGTGGCGAATAAAAGCACTTTTAATGAAGAAAACTTTATGGGATGCATTTGCCCTCATATCTACCGTTTCGCGGCTGCACCCACCTCCCTCAATACTGAATAGGGCTGTCACTTTTTATTCGAGATTCGAACATTCGTTCGGATATGAGGTGAAAAGTTCACGTTCGAACTGTAATTACTAGTGCTGTCAAAAATATTGCGTTATTAACGCGTTAACGCAAATCAATTTTAACGGCGTCATTTCTTTTATCGCGAGATTAACGTTCATTGTGACCAAGTGAACTTGTAGTTTTTATAAGCTGTGGCCACGACGACGACTCTGCAGCCGCCACATTAATGTGTGTGCATTTCACAACACATCATGTAGTGAATGGCTGCTCCAACCTAAGGCTGGTAGGTAGTGTATTATCAAGGTATCAATTATTTTAGGCAGAAAGTATAATTTCAGCACTATCAATAATGAACAATATTGACTGAACAAGCCAAACTTGATCTTCGTTAGACTGACTGAACAGCCTCAA
>JAJHUR010130330.1:1071-23478 GCA_027495735.1 Lutjanus campechanus | reverse complement strand
CACCAATCAGCTCATGAAACTCTGAAACTCTCTGTAAAGCGTAATAATACCGAGGGGATCTGAAGATTCAGGTGCTAAATCTCTCTTAAGTTCATCGCTATGAGCGACCACGTCCACTTTGTCATACTGCCACTGCGAGTCCTAGCTACTGTTATTAGAGCCCGATCTATATTGGATTTTTGAAACGGACTCCGATATTAATATTACACGGGAAAACTTAAACGGTTATCGATTACTATTATCGGTGGCCGATATAGTGTATTTTTGAGCTGGAATAAAAATAGACCTTTTATATATGGATCTTGCACCAATATGACTTTGCAAAAGAACTCAGAGCGCAACTTTATTATAAAATATTCAGCATGTTTTGTCGAAAGATACACTGAGAAAATAATAAATAAAAGTAAGAAATAAATAGCTAAATAAACATAAGTACTCTTCATGCTCAATGTTCTCGATTGTACTAAGTTCATCCCAAGCTAGAATTCTGAATTATTTGCCAGACTGAGCCCGTCAGTGCAGCTCTCCTCTTCAATACGGGACCAATTTCAGAAATTGTTTTCCCCATTAGTCACCTAGACACAAATACATGGGAAAATAGGGTCCACATTAAAAAAATGCAGAAGTCACCCTTTAATGGTGATGCTTCAGTGTGCTAGCTACGTTTTACTGCCGTAGCGGGTTAAGGTGGAGCTAATTTTGATCATTTAATTTAAGACAAATCCAGTGAAGTATCAGAAGTTAACAAGTCGCCATTGCTGTGGTGGCGTCTCCCTACAGTTTGATGAGAGCCGTCATAAGAAGTTTACAATTTTTTACTTACACTTACTTTTTATGTAATCTTACTTTCAACAGCTATGTCTAGGAAGTCGGGAAGAACCGTGCAGTTCAACTGCTCCAACAGTTGTGTCGAATTTCAACTTTTGACAGAATTTGCATGCAAAATACACAAAACTTTACTTCATGAACAGTGCTGCTGTCTGAGGCCAGAGAATTTACATAGATTCACTGAGTGTACAGAGGACCATGTGTAACAGAAAGAAACTTTGTTCCTGAAAATCTTGAATACCTGATAAAAAAAAATGTGAAGTACCTCATCACCTAAATGTGGCAGAGGTGGTCCATTGTTTTCTCCTCTCCATTATCCATCTCTGGCTGTTGTCACAACCAACGTCTAACTACTGTGTAAAATTTTAAAAAATGAATATCACCATCCTAAAAGGTACCTTGATCAGTTACTGAGGGCTGCTGTTTACTGTCGTTAATCCATCTATCCATCTGTCACTGCTGCAAGCAACAGCGGACACGATGTATTTTGTATTTTTGTATTTATTTGTTTATTTGGATGGGACAGTGCACATTAATGAACATACAAGTATGTAAACATGCCGGATTGTAGCAAAAATGCTCATTTCCATCCGTAGTCCCATTACATAAAAACATTGCTCAGGCAGGTAAAATACATAACAGCAGCACAGAAGACTTTAAGACCTCACAACTACAAATCATACAATAGACAGTTACAAAACAAGACACGTAGTAGTGTAAAATGGAAATACACAATTAAATTAAGTAAAATTAAACACATGTACCTCAAAATTATACCTCAGTGCAGCTGAGTAAATGTATTTAGAGTTTAGTAGCCTCCATCACTCCTAAACGTACATAAACAGACCAGTGTCAAACTGTGAATGATAGGTGTAGTGGCGTAGTAGGGATGGGTGTGTCCTGCCCTGATGCTAAAATCTCTCTGGTTCAAAGCCAGAGGGGCGACTTCCTGCGACCAGACCATGTAACTGAGGACGACCACTCCCGCTCTCGGATGACAGTCGAGCCCTGAGGGCGCTCTCTGCTAAAGGAGCCTCATTAAGCCTCTTGAGTTCAGGGTGTAATGGGCTGTAATGGGCTTTGAAAGTAAAGGAGAAGCTGAAGAAGAGAATGAGTGTGCGTTTGGCTTTATGAGAGAGAGAGATGGATGAATAAAGGGTGGAAGATGATGGATACAGGTAGAGTGCAGTGAATGGCCGAGAGGGATTATGGGTGTCTTAAAAGTACGGCATGAAGCAGAGGGGTCTGATCAGGGTGAAATGTATCGGCTTTACCATGAGGTCTGTATGGACACAACATGTAAACAGTGAGTCAGGGCAGAGCGGTGCGTCTGCAGAGGGATTCACAACCTGATTGTTTCCAGTTGTGGGTTTTGGCTTCATCTGAGCTCCCTGGGAGGAGCAGGAGGAGGCTTGAAGTTGGATGTTTTTTTGTCGATGATACGGCTGACTGTTGAAAACTACTTCTTTATGGCTGTTTTTACTGTTTAGTGTTAGAAAACTCATATTGGTTTCAAGTTTTATAGCCTCAAGTTTCATTAAGCTACAGTATATGAGGCAAGATATGTGATTGGATGTTGGAAACTGTTCTCAATTAATTGATTAGTCATTCAACAGTTTTGAAAATGAATCAGTAGTTTAGCATTTTTTATTTTTCCCTGTGACATTTTCTGGAAGCTTCCTGGTACTAATCACAGGGAAAACAGGAATTTCCTTGAAAGAAAAGCTCAATTTTAATCAAAATAAGTATTCATTTATTAGTCATTTATTATTGAAAACTTTCTATTCAACATACGTTGAATTATATTAATTGAATTGTAAACAAATTTTGAATTTCTGTGCGCTGGATGGATGGATTCTGCTCATAGAGAAAACTGGATGATACCTGGTTGTTATAACTGAAGACTTGCTTTCTGACGATATGATGACAGAGAGGACGGGGACGCAGATATATGTTGAGGGACGAGGAGGCATAGAGACGGATACAGTTTCGCCCTCCTCTCGCTCTGTCATGGCGGCGCTGGAAACCTCCAACAAGCCCCTGATTGTTGGAGAACATGAGCTGTTTTTGTTGAGGGGCTGACAGGCGCTTGACCTCTGCTGTCCGTGCTGCGACACGCTGACCTTGGAGAGAGGAAGTGAAGTGAAGCCTTTGAACGCTGTCAAGTGAACTATCACTGCCTTGTTTAATTTGCCTCCGGGGGCCTTGACACAGCTGGGATAGGTCATGTGGACTAAAGTCATCTGCCTGGTTCATGCAAATTGTTTTCTCCAGCGAACTATATTTAAATTTCTGTTTTCCTTTCGACCATAAATTGTTGGTTTGTTTAAACTTTACTGGCAAAATAGCTGACCTGAAGTAGTTTATTTAAAGCAACATGTTTAAAAATGAAACTGAAAAATATGAATTTTGAAATATGGAAAGATGGTAATATGGTCAGGCATAAAGAAAAAAGAGTTTTTTAAAAATTTAGTTTGCATTTCAGGAATTAAATCAAGCTATTGAGACTAAAGTAAAAATTTATTGTGCCTGGCATGATAAAAAATAAATCAAAGATCCCAGTTAAGGTCGAATGTCAAGAATGAAGTTGAAAAATAGCAGGTGGTATTTTGACTTATTCTCAACTTGTCACCTTTTTTCTCAAAATGTTTCATCTATTTTTTTTTAATGCCTGGCACTAATACTGAAAGTTTGACTTTATTCTTGACATTTAGACTTTAAACTTTATTTTTTTCTCCTTCATTCCTGTCCCTAATACGCTTCCAAAGAAAAAAACTTTTTCCATCTGAAACTTTTTAAATCTCACTTTAACACTCATCTTTGTACTCAACCCAGGCGTTCAAGAACAGAAATTATGATAGTTATCACCAAGATTTTGAAGTCTCTGTAGCTGTCACGAGTTAGCACGCTAACATTTGCTAATTAGCACCAAACAGAAAGTGTAGCTGATGATGAAAACTCCTTCATTAGTCCTTAATTTTGCTGGTATTTAGTCATAAATGGAAGTACTGGAGGAATAAGACCACAAATGTCTTTTTGAGATTTCGTAGCAGTCCAGTAAAAAAAAAGTGAAGGACTGAAGGCTGACATCAATAGAGCCATGCTGCTGGCGTGTCTAAAAACCAATCACACAAGGCTGCATACAAATTATTTCATCCCTGACTTCCTGTTGGTAACACTATCTGCCGAAGTGCTGAAGCACGGCCTTGTAAGAGTTGTGTCTCTGACAGTTGAAACTCATTGTTCAGGTCGAAAGCTTTCAGCTGTTTTAAACATTAACAGTCCTCCTCATTGTCAGACAGATACTCGTGTGGCCGCACGGTCGGAAAAGACGGGAGGAGAACAATGGAGTGAAAGATGGATCCACATTCCTTCTCTCTATTCATGCCTCACAGGTCTGAGATCACATGATCCCTTCCCAAAAAACTCAGCATAGAGGTGCCTTTAGACCATTTTTTTTCAACTTTTGACAGAGCTAAGCTAACTGCCTGCTGGCTCTGTAGTTACATAAGCATACAAATATGAGAAGTAGAGGAAAGTAATTAAGTAGATTTACTCAGGTTCTGTAGTAAAGTACATTTTGTTCTTGATACTTGATTATTTCCATTTTATGTTACTTTATTGGCTACTTTAATTCAGCTACATTTTAGAAGGAAATAAAATATTTTTACTCCACTACAATTACGTGACGTTTATAATTACTAAATCTAGCCTATAACAGTACTCACCAGTTACTTGCATTTTGTTATACTTTTTGATTGTTGGCTATGTTAAACCAGCTGTTCCCAATACTTTTTATACTTTTTTCTCATTTAAAACTCTTTTCCCCTCTTAACTTATCACATGATTTCATTGAAATAAGTGTTTTAGACCTAAGGAGGTAAAACTATCCAGTAATTTACAAAATACTACAGCAGCCAAATGCTGCTTACACATTAATGCATCAGTATTATACTGTATCATATAATAATGTATCAGTCACAAGTGCCATTTTTATGCATCAACAATCTAATGATATACTAAATAATAGTAATAATTGATATTTTAAACCTGCAATAACTGTTTTGTTTCTTTAAAAATGTCTAGTGAACTCATGAACAGCTTTTAGAGGTTTTGTTTGTTGAAGCACTGAAACACTATGGCTTCAATAAAGACCTACTAACAAGTTCCACCTCAGAATTACAATCATTTAAATCATCATTACAATCAAGCAGAATGTTAAGCATAAGTACTGAGAGTATTTATTCATTCATTCATTCAAGTTACATCATAATAAGCCCACTTAGCCCGTAATGGCACCAACTCGACATTAATGTCTTGAGTACGTATGATTATAGTCATACACTCTAAATAAAGATCTGGTTCCACTCCTGACAGAACTTAATGAGATTTAAATGACCTGAGAGACCACATAGATTGTTAAATTGGGTGTGTTTTAAATGCAGCCCTCCAGTTTCAGTGAACCAACGTCTGTTAGGGGTTAAGAGATAGATATCTTGAGACATGGTGCATTAGGAAGTAAAGTCCGTGTATTTATGTACACAGAGGTCATGTATAAATAGCCTGGTTCTGGGATTAAGGACATTAATAACCCACAGCAAGCGCCATACCTATTAATGGTGCATGTACACAAAGACGGATGTGTATGTATAGTTCTCCACAAGATTCTAAAAAACAAACATCACTGTATGTCCTTAACAATGTGCATATACTAGACATGCAGTTAAGAGGATGTAAATCCTCTCCAGAAAACCACTTAAGCAAATATATCCAAGATATTTTGGTCTCTTAGAATTGCAATAGGCCACTATCATCACCTTCAAGTTCATGTCGCCAACTTGTTATCCATCCATAAGTCAGTAGGGCTTGGCAATATATTGATATTACATCGTGATAAGAGACTAGATACTGTCTATCGTCGATTTTTTGATTTTTCGTTATATTGTGATATGACATAAGTGTTGTCTTTCCCTGATTTTAAAGGCTGCGTTACAGTAAAGAGATGTAATTTTCTGAACTTACCAGACTGTTCCAGCTGTTCCGTTATTGCCTTTCCCAACTTAGTTATATCTGCATGATTATTAAAGGGATAGTTCACCCAATATTTTGTTCTAATATTTTTTTTACAGTATACTATGCGTGCTGCATACAGGTTGCAACGATAGTAGCAGCAAAAGTAGAACAACAACTTAAAGAACATGGATGTATAGCATTGAGTAAATACACTTATGTTTTAATTAAAAGACAGTTCATCATCATTACCAATAAACACAACACTGACCCCTTTCAGAATAATGGCTTGAAAACGGTTTTATGGTGAGCAAAATGCTATTGACTGTTTTTGCTAGATTTTTAATTTTGGTATTTCCATGATGGCCTTGTGGGCCACATGAAACCTTTCAGTGGGCCGCATGCGGTCCCCAGACCACATTTTGGTCTGAGTTAGAGGAAACTTCCAGTGAACTCACTGTGGTTCATCCTCTGTGGACCGTGAATATCTGTGCAGAATTTAACAGCAATTCATCTAATACTTGCTGAGATATTCAATTAGAGCCGTTGCATATAGATGCCGTATATTAAATACATAGTCTCCAGTCATTCGTCTTCTCCCCTCCTCTTAATCTCCAACCCTACACTCCTTCCTCTTTCTTTTCTTCTTCCCTCTCTTCCCTCTTCACGCAGGCTCTATCTAATAATCCATCCATCTTTGTGCTGGAATGGAGGTCTAATTCTTTCCATCTGTGTGCGTTAGTGGTGGGGTTCCAAGGGCAAGGCCTGCCACTCTTTATTCACTCCCCCTCCTCCACTTCAACTCCTTTCCAACAAAACCCTGAGTCTGGTTCCACTCAGCCTTAAAGTCTAAGATCTCTCTCCACGCTGGGGCCCCTCCTGGCCTGAGGCAACAGGGGGGAGGTCGGCCAGGCCCCTGAATCTGGGGACCTGGTGATACTAAGTCACCCTGAAATGAAGGAACAAATCAATTAATTACATACATACAAGTTTCCAAGCCAACATCACATACAAAAACACAGCATATTCTGCATAGAAGCAAAACAAAATATAAGCTTTTTTATTATTATCTGCAGATCAGGAGCTCGATATTTAAGACATAACATGGGTGACGAAGTTTCACATTTTTACAGTATGTAAACAGTTCTCAGGTTTTTTCAGAAAGTATGAGGCTTGAACTGTGTGATTATTACTGTGGAGGATTGGCAAGAGAGCTGTTTAATTGCTGGAGAACAATAGGCCCACATGAACAGCATAAAAAGCACTTCAAATCCAGTTTAAGCTAGTACACTTGACCTTTGTGTCAAATGTCGAAAACAGACAGACCTTATTTAGTTGTCAAAGTACCCAATTGTTCAAGACTTCTGCAGTGATGTAAAAACTTAGACAAATAATATTTCATATGATTTAAAAGCAACACAGAACAGAGGCACTATCTATCGCAGGCCTCAACAGTAAGCCTTGTGCTCCTACCCAGGGCAAGTAAAATGCTGTTACGGGCAGATAAATCTGGCAACTCATTTGCCCGAGTGGGTATGTGGTAAAAAAACTATTAAACTATTTTAATAATCGATTAATCGTTGAAGTAATTTTTCATGCAAAATGGCAGAAAATGCTGTTTTCAGCCTCTCATATGTGGAGATTTTCTGATTTTCCTCATTTATAATCATACTAAACTGAATATATTTGGATTTTAGACTAACTAAATGAGACATTTAAAGACATCTTTGTTGCTATTTGTTAACCGCTAACAGATAAAACAGTTTGTAGAGGACAAGTAAAAATTTACCTTGGGCAAGTAGAATTCTGTTGATTTCTAAATTATTTGTGTTGCCAGACTTAATATCAGTGATCTGCGTTAACATTACACAAAGTGACAGCATACACCTCTGATTTGTCAGTGAGTTTATCCTCTGTATGAAATGTGTGTAAATAAACTTACATTGCCTTGCAACATTTAACTGAAGGCTTTGCTCGATGGAAAAAATGTTTTTGCTTTGGTTTTGGTTTTGGTTTTGGTTCGATGCTCCTACTACATCTTGGTTTGCTTGGCTTTCTCTCCCAGACAATCTAATACCTTTCTGCCAACGTATTGTCTGGGGATTTCTAAAAGGAACAATAAAAAATATGTAAAGACAAAAAATGGCCGCCTCCATGCATGACTCAGATCCCTGTATTTGTACCAAAGGGCCTTAGAAAAGATTTAGGATTGTTTGTGAACATAACATCACTTATTTAGCATCAAAGTCTTTTGGTTTTGGTCTCTTGATCAGACAAAATAAGCATTTTGAAGATGCAAGTTTGTAAATTGTAGTGGGCATTTTTCACTGACTAATAAAAGTAAGAACAATGAAACATGCAAACACTTTGCAGGCATCAAACATTTTGCAGGAAATAATTAGCATGCAGTGTAAATGCACCAAAAAACAAATTCCTTTTCATTTTTATCTCATAAATCTGCTTGTACTGTACAATAAATGATGTGAGTATGATAGAGTGACCACCCAGTGAGACTACATGTGGACTATGACAGTGATGTCAATGTTTAAAGAAAGACTAATTGTATGGTGGGCAGACCAAACTCTGCAGGAGATTTAACAGCATAATACATCTTGTCATGGTGAAGGAATGCACCAGTGCCATCAAAGAGAAAGTCCACCCTAAAATTGAATGCAGCCTCGTGTCGATCCTCTGATCTTTGGACACTTAAATCAAAAGAGTTTTTGAACGTGGAGTAAACTAACCTGAGAGCTGGAGACAAGAGAAACAAGACTCGAGGCTGTGATGATGATGAAACTGTAGCTGGACTCCAACGTCAGCCTTTCCTTTAATTTTTAAAGAACGATATCTCATGGGAATTCTTGTTTGGGGTGGAACTCTGCTGTAATTCTGTGGCAACAAAAGTCATCCATTTTAGTAAATTAATGGAACAAATGGTTTGAGGGAGATTTTGCTGTATAGCTGGCAGTGAGACATACAGTGCTGTGCTCTGAGAAATGCTCCTTCTTTTATCTTCCCTCTTACACTGTGACCGACGCAGTACTGCAGCCTCAACAAAACTGCCTTTGTGGAAAAGTCCTGATTTGGATTAAAGGCGGTGAGTGTGTTGTGCACATTAGGCTCAAGGTCTCTTTCAACTCCACTGTGCAGAATCACTGTTGAGATCAGATGTGTGATTATGATCGTTCTCCCATTTCCTGGTGATAAAGGTGTGAATGGACGTCTTTGCAGTATTCAAAGGGACTGCAGCAGCACTGTCCTGTGCATTCTAAAAGGAACAGGCCGACATCTTGGGAAACAGGCTTTTTCGTTTTCTTGCTGAGCGCCAGATGAGAAGATAAATAACTCTCATGTCTGTGTAGTAAATATGAGAAGGTGCAGCCAGCTGATAGTTAGCGTAGCTTTGCACAAAGGCTGGAAATGAGCATGTTTCTGCCTACCAGTACCTCTAAAGCTAATTAAGACGTTATTAGAGCCCGACAGATACTGTTTTTGGGGGGCCAATGCCAATATTAAGGAGTAAAAAATTCAGATATCAATATATTGGCTGATATTCTTTGTGCAAAATATAATATGTAAGAGACAATGTACAGAGAGCAGGTTGTTATTCTGAATAAATCCTGACATTGTCATCCTGATATTGTAAAACATACATGTAGAAAGACACAAACAGACATGGAAAAGAGATAAAAAACGCATGCTGTGGAAAATGTAAAATGTAAAAATAACATTATCCAGGAGGATACTGTGAACAGCACTCACGTTTCTCTGCCTCATCAAGCTGCATCTTGTTTACATCGGCATGTGCATGCCCAGTGGAGGTGAATTCTGATGTGATACGTGTTTTTCAGGCATGTTACAGAGATTTTTCCTGAAACGGTGCCAAAATCTTGACAGAGATCATTTTAGTTTTAAAACTCTCTTTGTAAAAAATATGTGTATGTTTGGACTAGTTACATTGTAAGGCAGCTGGATTTGTGAAATCACAAGATCACGTGATGTGATAGATGTGATGAACAAATGGTTCATCCAGTCACCTGCCAAGTGTTTTTTTTTAAGTGCTTGCCCTTTTCCAAACAGTTTCTTTGGACAACTTCCCAAATGGTTCAGTGTAACAAACCATCTAGCATGTCAAGTTAGTAGACAAGACGTTAGTATAATAAATGCAGGTTTTAACAATGATACTAAAACTAATTAAGGTCCTGTTTCATTTAGTGTAGCAGAGCCTTTTTTTTTTTTAGTGAGCCAACATGCACAATAACAGCACCACTGGAATGAAACCTTAATGACTGTCATTAGTAACACCTGCGTTACTATTTCTTGTCAATATGGCTGCTGTGAAAAAGGTCTATGAGTGAGCTTTACAGGTGCATTTAGGCGGATTTATCTTTGGACATAGCCAGGCTAACTGTTTACTTAACTGTTTGCTGACTGACTACTGGCTGGCTCATATTTACTGCATATGAGTAAGCGTGGAATCAATGGGCAGATTTGTTCTTTAACTGAGAACTTGTCGCATTTACCAGTGTTCTCATATTTTGAATTTTCTTTGAGATACGAACACAATTTACAAGTGGTCCAGATCTGTCCTAGAGTCATGTACAGTTTGTCTGCTGTTATTCACACCAAAGCTTTTCACAAATGACTGTGTATTTCATTAGTTTGAAGACATTTTGAGTTTAAAAATGATTGATATGATTCTAAATTTACACATAAACCCCATCATCATGAATTTAATAATGCATTATTACCTACTACTGACTGGTGTGTTGGACGTATATCTTCACATGCACATTTATGAAGTCACTGTCTAGGCAAACATCCTCTGTTATAATTGTTATAATCCCACTTCACCTTGGCACTCTCCTTCTGTTGCAGTCATCGTTAGCCTTGCTTTTTCTTTTTTTTAAAGTCATCATTATTTCAGTGACAGGACTTGTTTTTCCTGTTCCTCTGCAGGTCAGCAGGTCCCTTAATTACACTACTGATGTTGTTAAAGTGATAGATTTTCTTCCTGACATATGAGGCATGAAGCATAGCCTTATATTGTACATTGGGGTGTTAATTATGCTAATTTACAAGTTTCATGCACGTGCACTCAAATGCACACAGGCAGATCATTCACACAAGTTATCCGAAGTTTGGAGCTTTTGCTGAATCTGACGTGGCGTGTTCGTATGAGCCCTTCGTATGAGAAATTTAAGATAAGAATACGAAGATGTTCTTGCAACTCTCAGCAAGAAAGCAAATAGTTGTATTTCCCAAAATGTTGAACTATTCATTTTTAACCATCAAATTCATTATATTAGCTTTTTAACAAGTAAATTAAGCCTTTAGTTTCTCATTTGACTAATTGTAGGCTTCAGATATATATTAGTGTTGTATTAATGTGCACAGCAGATTGCTTTCAGAATGAAACTGGGCCTCATTTGAACATCTGGGATTGACACCAAGCTTTGAAAATCACAGATCTGTGGGTGTGGGGTTCAGCGTGAGCTGTATGTGGATGTTTGGATTAATATTTTATCTTTATCTGTGTGACACACAGAATTGGAAACATGATGACACAACATGGCAAGTTTCAGTGCTTCACCTCCTCCCGTCTTCCTCTTCCTGTCTCTCTCCTCTTCCTCTCCTCCCCCCCTCTGCTCCTTTCATCTCCTTTCCTCCCGCCGTCCCTCTCCTTTCGTCCCCTCCTCTCTCCCCTCCTTCTCTTTTGATATCTCCTTTTTTTTTAACGGTCTGTGTCTGTACTTGCATGCAACACACACTCACACATACACACACACATATTCAAACATATGAAACAACATTTCTCATTATCGGCCTCGACCAGCAGCAGGCGGCTTTGTAATCAGACTGTTTGCTTATGTTTGTTGTGCTGCAAACACTCACATGTATACCTATTGCTCCTGGTTTTCCACACACTGAGTCACAATTTTTTTTTTCTGTCTCACACACACTCACACAGATGTCAAACACAGCGCTCCACAAAGCCACAGCCCCAGTTTTGAATAGAGCCAGAAATAGCATTGGGTTTGACTTGGAATCGGCTTAAGTCTTCAAAGAGAAAATTCTGATGTTGCAAAGGGAGTGAAAGAGTGAGAGGGAGAGGGGTGAGACAGGGGAGAGGGGTGGGAGGAAAAACTGAGGGGGAGAACGGAGCAGATCTGGTTGTTATATCCAGCTGTAAAAAAAAGGGGGCAAAAAAACTTCAAAGACTCACGTTGCCATGGTAACTGTATGGTGCCTGCTTTAAAGCCCCACCCCAACCCCCCACCTCCCTGCTCAGACACACATAGACATACATGAAGCAAATGTATTCATAAAAATTGATGGTAGCAGAGGAGTAGAGTGTGCTCCCCACCACTAATGCTTTATTTTTCCCATCTCCATCCCTTTCTTCTTCTTCTTTATTGGATGCTGTTGCTCAC
The DNA here is from genome assembly GCA_027495735.1 of Lutjanus campechanus. Taxonomy (NCBI): domain Eukaryota; kingdom Metazoa; phylum Chordata; class Actinopteri; order Lutjaniformes; family Lutjanidae; genus Lutjanus; species Lutjanus campechanus. The sequence continues at coordinate 11,206 of JAJHUR010130330.1, read as the reverse complement.
CATCTCCAGCAGAGATCATATTGATGTGTGTAGTGATGGGCACTGCTGCAGCTAATTAAAACCCAATAGGGTTAGCAGCACAGCTCTCCCGTGTGAAATGATCGGTTTGGTCTTATCTGGCAGTGAAGGAGTCGCTTCTTACATGTTTTTTTTCTTTTTATTGATGTTTGGGGCTTGTTCCCTGTAATTATGACATAGTATCTCTTCATAGCCAGTGGATCTAAATTCCAGTTGTAATCAGATCCATCTCCCTCTCTGTCTTTTTTCTGTTTTTTCATGTTCGTGCAGACTACATTTTGCCTGTGCTGCTACTCTTTTATTGACTGTTACATGGATTATTAGGCACTGGTTAAAACTTCATCCTTTCAGAGATAAAGTACCAAGAGAGAGATGTTTATGTATGGATGGCTCAAATTTTGAATTTTGAATTTTAGTTTATTTCAGCTGCTTTGACATGATCCCTCTCACAGTTATAGCAGCATGGTTTTATGGCAGTGTCGGTCTGTTAGTCTGTGAGTTGGTAAATCCACTACTTCAGACCACCACACTGAAATAATTTGACAACTACTGGATTAACTGCCATGAAATTTGGTACATAACTGTACCTGTTATCAGTCAATCAGTCTTAATGATGTTATCAAACACAGGGGAGACAGTGTGGGAGAAATATTAAAAGTAGCCTAACTAACCCGAATATGTGAACTTGTGAAGGGCCTGGAGTTCAAAGATTGTTTTTATCTACAATTTAATAAAAAGTACATTAGGATCATGAGTGTTTTTTAAGATTTTTTTGAGACAGTTGGCTTGATGCAAGAACCACTCATAGAAACTTATTTGCGGATTGTACGACTGATTTAGGAGAACTTGTCACAATCACCAATTTTCTCACTTTTTAAATTTTCTTTCAATTACAAATGATTTTCCAAGAAATCTGAGATTCCGTAGAACTGGTTACATGTGAAAATATAGGCATCATATGTCAATAAAAATGAAGGTTATAATCTACAAAATTTAGCCCAGTAATAGACGGCTGATGTTCTTTACTTTTATCAGCTGCTCCAGCAACAAACTGAGACTGTGGGGGGAAAATGTAAAGTAAAATCCATAAGTTTCTGCTCCATGAATGAAATTTACTTCCATAAATCTCTATTAGATCCTCATGTTTTGATCATGCTCTGAAAAGGATTAACCAGGAACTACAAAAGAGCGAGTGACCGGTCCACAGATGGTGAGCCACCGCCATCTTGCTAGCCTGCTATAAATTTTCCTGGCTGAAAGTTCAGTTTTAAATGATCATTCCGATTTCTATTAGATGATGCATTTCTTCTGATTAGGATGCAATTAGCGAGTATATTTCCACAGTTCTTTCCCATCCAGACTGTGGAAGCTGGCAGAAGCAGTACTTAAATCTTATTTTCTCCCAAAGAATGTGTAATAACCAATTATCAGACTAGTGTGTTTAGGCTGAATCACTTCCGCATTCACACAGACCACTTTACGTTCATCTGTTGTAGGAGTGACTGCCAGCCACGAATAACCCAAACAGTTCTACTGCTTTCAGTGTGTCCAGATTTCAGCCAGCAGATTTGTCTATTGTGTATTTTTTTAGTTTTGTGTCATGCCCAAAGCATAAAACTGAATTAAACAAGCATGGAGTAAATAATCTTGCAATAATTGTGTAATTTTTTCCTTTAAGCAAACATCAAAGTAAAAGCACTACATGAATGGTAATTGTATTTTATTTTGAGAAACATGGGCTGAAGTGTTCAGAGTCAGAAGCCAGTTTATTGTCACATATGTTTTCACATACAAGGAATTTGCTTTGGGTTTTTAGTGCACAGTGGTCACAGTTAACACAGTAAGAAAAGAGATAAAACAAGTACTGGAAAAGTCAAGAATCATAAATATGAGATAGAGAGTTACATTGAAATATATATCAAACGTAGGTGTTTAAAATGAAGACGATGGATGTGCAGAATATAGCCTAGAACAAAGAAAGTGCAGGGATTCAAAGGTGTTATTGTCACATGCAGAAATAAAGTTATAAAAAAAATAAAATGACTGATGATGATGACAGTGATACAGGCAGTGAGGTGATGACAGTGTGCAAAATCATTAACATCATTGACCATATTGTTCAGTGTGTTCGCAAAAATTGCATTGATCTTAGGCACTAAGATAGATTTTTGCTGCCTTCTTGGCTGGATCACCACTGAAAACAACAAAATGTTAAAGTTAAATTAAGATTTTGCACTTACTATTAATTATGTTAATAACCAGTATAGATGCATGTGTTTAGGTGCAGATTATTATTTGTACATACATGAAAATAAACATATTAAGCAGAGAAAATGGCCCAATGTGACTCTATATGGACAAGGTCCACATTTTCATGCTACACCTTTGTTCAAAGACGACATAAAGCAAATGATATTATAAAGGACATGGAAAATAATGCAGTAAAGGTTTTAAGGTCACATAGGTCAGCAGGCATGATGTACAACTGTGTCTGTGTCTGTCCACAACCCCTGACCAATGTGAGCCTTCCTGCCTTTTTGATCCATTTCTTTCTCTTTTTTTCCCCTCTGTCCTTCTTCCATGTGAAGCACAGGGGTCTGTCATGCATTAAGAAGAAGTGGGTCTTGCTCGTTTGTCCCCGGAGCGTTTCCTGTCTGCAGATGGACGGATGCCCAGAGACTCTGAAACCGAAGCTCTGATGCTGCCAGTGAGTTCAAGTCAGCTGGGAACTGGGAAGTTATTTACGTCTAAAACGATGTCTGTTTTCACCATGGGATGATCACCAAGGCGCCATGGTCACCAAGAGAGAAAATCAGGTTAGTCAGTCAGGATCGCTCCTCTGTACTTTTATAACAGATGTACTTAAGAGGGCCATTTACAATGGTTCTATTGTCCTGATTATAGACTGTTTATCATGTTAATAGTCATAAACCACAGACTCGTGGATGATTCAGAGTTCACCAGTATGTCACAGATAAGTCACAGTAGTCCATAAATGCACTTTCTAACTGACTGGTTTGTTATGCTCTCTGTGGAGATGTTAAAAGAGAATGAATGTTGATTTTCCTTAACATTACGATGTTGTTGTCGAAACCAAAGCGCAGTATTGGGAGCAGCTGTGCCCAAAACACTTCCTCTGAGTGGTTTGAGGCTGATCCAGAACCCGCTGGGCAGAAAGAGATGGCAAAGAGCTGCGGTGAGCACGCTCTTGCATGTATCATAACCGATGTCATGCAACTTTATACCTCCAGTCAGTCAACTTAATAATATTAATAACGAAATAGAAGCAGGTTGATTTCGATGTTAATGAATGCAGTGTATGCTGTGAACAGACGGAGCTTTGTGTTATTTTTAGTGTCAGGAAGTGTGAGTGTCAAAGAGAGATTTGTTAGAAGTTAGAATTTGTGGTTTTATGTGGAGGTACTTGCTCGACTTGTCAGGCAACAATCAAAAGCCATATCCACTGCACAGCTCGGCTCAACTCAACTCAACTCAACTCAACTCACTTGGAACCATTCTGTTTTTTGGTTTTCCATTGGCAAAAGTTGCGGATAGTACCTGGTACTTTTTGGGTATCACCTCAGTCGAGGTTCTAAGCAAGCTGAGCCAATAGTAAACGGTGGAAAGAAAAGACTCCAGACCACCGATTGGTCAGAGAGAATCGTCGCCAGAATCGTCACACGTGCAACATGGACACCCTGCACACCAACTGCAAATTATGACTGCAGTTTTTTATATTCGCTTGACCCAGATTTAATAAAACATCAGCCCACAATGTCGCTCTGTTTGGTTTTCGATGAAAGGATCTCAAAAGGAAAGGATATCCCCCCCTTGGTTCTGTGCGTTTGTGTCACGTTTACCCTGGACTGTTTTTTAATTGAGCCAATGTGGCCGTTAATATTCCAGAATTCTGTCCATACAGAGCAACTACTGGACATATTTTTTTAAAGAGCCATATTATGTTAATTTCTTTGTGCTTTCCTCATCTGGACACAGAGGGGATGTGATCATATATAAAGAAACGAAGTCACTGTTCAATTCAGCTCAATGTGCAGCAAACTTCCAATAATAAATAGAAAACAATAAACTGATTAGATTTTTTCTAAATATGCAGTTTTTATTTTAGATATTTTATATTGTGTATCTGGCATATTTTCCACTGGATATTTTGACCTTTAATGTTTATCTGACGGGACAACTACACATGATAGCTTATGCCACTAAACTAAACCATGGTCAAGTTTAAGAAGATTCCGCAGTAGTTTCACCCGGTGTCGCTATGACGATCAGCAAAAAATCGTGCCTACACTAAAGCTGGCACCAGCTGCGGTGGAAAACATTCATGGACTGCCCGTGTCAAAAGATATGATTGAACAAGCCATTTTGATTCGCTTGCCTGACCTATACTTAAAGTAGGGACTGATTTAAATGATACCTCTTTTATTTGAGCATCTTCTTCCTACTACAGCATAACTGACAATAGAATGCACTTTGGAGCATCATGTCACAGAGCACATAAGTAAACCATGTACAGAGAATAGATTTTATGTTCATCTTCTCTCTGTGCATCGATTCTTCTTTTTTTTGTAGTGACTACTCGAGTAGATATTCTTGTGTATCATTTCTACTTGTCATATACTACTTGTGTACCATACCTCCTAATGTTATGTAAGGGCCTTGTTGTGCCAGGAGGAGTGTTGCTGCAAGTCTAACGAGCTTCTGTGTGTCACTATCAGCCCCTGTGTTTACTGATTATTGCAGTGTGGAATTGCCATCCTCAGTCAGGTGCATTTGGTTTTTGCTTTATTTACGCAGCATTAGAAAATCCAGTGGCAGCATTGTCTACCCCCCCCCCCCCCACACACACACAGAGACACCTTTCCTAACAACAGTATTCTTAAATTAGAAGCTGTGTCACCTCACTGGCTTCGAATCTAGTCTGGACTTCCACAGGTATCAGGTAATATTAGATCCTGAGCCAAAACTTTCTTGTTCACATGTAATAATAAACAAAAATCTCTGTCATGACAGCCTTTGTAGCCAGATGTGAGACCCCAGCGTCTTCTTCTTTGAACACGACCTCCCTGCATCTCGCCCCAAATCTCATTTAATATATTCACAAATCCTGAATCCTGGCCTAATCAGCCTCACTTTCTCCGCTTTTCCCCTTTATCTTCCCAAACCAGGTGGCTTTGTGGGTCTGTGCTGTAATTAAAATAATGCAAATGAGGTAATCCTGTAAAACAAATCCTTCTGTCTCTGTTAATGAAGACCCCTACCCGCTTTCTTGTCTAATGAAACATTTTGCTCTGAATAAACCGGCAGCACTCTCTCCTCAGAGATATGCCAGTCAGACAGCCAGTCAGGATTAGTAATTTTACAGACAGACACGTTGTATTGGATGAGCTGCGCTCTGAAAATGATCCAAGAGATAAAGCGAAAAAAAACAATGAGACCGAGTCAAACTGGTGTTGCGGTTGCTTTTTGTGCTATGAACTCACAGCGGTGTTAGCTCACAAATAGCACCATATTTTTTTTGCCTTACAAGCCAACAGTCTCTGTCATGCAGGGTTGATTTAGAGATGCTGTGTTCATCGTACCTGTTGTTGCGTTTCATTGTTGGCTCTCATGAAAAATCCAGGTTGAAATACCATCACAGATTTTTGAACAATCTCCCCTCTTTGTCTTGTTCTTTCTACATTGGGTCGCCACTTTATAATGTACCTGTAGCTAAAGCCAACATAATCCAGAACAACAATCCTGCCGTAATTCCTGCCTTCATGGAGCTTATTGTATTCATGTTTTGTTTTGGCCTTTTGGGAGATAATATTGGTTAGAAATTAAAAGATATTTAAACATGGCACATGGGTGTTGCAGCCTGTTCTCACTCCCAGCACATCAAAAACAGCAACTTGGTCCTGTACTTAAAACATGGTGCTCCGGATATCCCTGTAGCATCATTTCTGGATGCACGACTCTATTGTTATTGTTAAAGGGCCCTCGAAGTCAGGTAATGTAGTATAAAGCGTGAGAAATTCCACATGTGGAGGAAGTGGAGTGTTCCATATGTTATGTTACATACTTGAACACATAATTAAGGTACTTAATTTAACCCAAACCGTGGTATTTTCCTAAACTTACGCAAGTTGTTTTGTTTCCCAAACCTACTGTAACAGAGTGGTTGTTGTGCCTTTATTTTGAAAGTCTACGTGGACGATACATATTTATTCTTGCTAACTTAATTAGGGCTGCAACAATTAATCAATTATTAATGGACATGCATATGTAAAACTATCTCTCGAGGGACACCTACAGCATCGTAGCTTGAAGTGTACCACCACTGACCAAGCTGCTGTATTGGATGAGTTGGGAGTTAAAACCAGTAGTCTGTGATTTCTGACCGTGGTACCTTTGGCTTGATCGTGCTTTTCAAGGACCACAGCACGTTTGCTGGTGGGAGGCTGGTGAAGGATCATGCACCTGTCGCTGCACTATAAAAAATCTTAGGGCATAATCTTATGGTCTTCATTTCCCATTTCCCTCTATTAAAGTTTGCAAGAGGGATGAATTCACGCCTCTGTTTCCTGTTTGGCTGTGATCTACACTTGGGTCTGACATATCACAGGTCAGAGTTCACCTTTGTTCAGCTTTGAATGAGCAGACGTGCTTGGTTGGCCAATAGAAACACTGATGCACTGTGTTTGGAAATATGGGAGAAATTATTCCAGCCAGTTTTATCACTATTTACTGTACTGCAGTATTTATTTATTACCTGATTTAGAAACATGACATGACATCCTTTTCCAGGAAGAGTGCGAGCAAATTTCTTTGAACACAAACATAATGTGACCACACGTTTAGAAATCTTTGTCATTGAGTAGAAAATTTAAGATTTGTATTTTAATCACGTCACCGACCAAGTCATGAAACAAACAGTCCCTCATCTTAATGGAAATCTGGGATGCAAAAGGGCAAAATGTCGAGTCATTTTCTGCTCCTGACCCCTTTCTCTGAACATCTGTGCATCAGTGCTGTGACCAGAATGCACCTGTGGTAGCGCTACACATGCACACACACGAGCATCAACACATGCACACATTCAGACACACACACACACACACACATAAATAACAGGTGTGGAGCAGAGAGAGTTGAGTAGGTTTTTAAAATCCTCCGAACTCTACAAACACTTCTCTCACTGACTCGAGAGCTTTGATGAGGTCAGCTGTGCCTCTGTGGCTGAGAGGAGAGGAGAGGAGAAATTGACCATATAATTTTTGAGTTATTTTAGTCTGCTTCAAATTATGTAAATTTATACATTCTTCCTACTGTTTGCTCAAGGATCTTTATATATTTTCTCCAATGCAAATATTGCAACCAACGCCGGAAATGAATTCCTATCACAAACAGTCACTATTTGTGCCTTTTAAAATAAACACAATTTACAAATAAACTACACTTTTGCCTGTTGAGCTTTAAGTTGAAGGTGAAACAATAAAAAAACCCAGAAAAGAGGAATTTTCTGATAATGTATGCGATGCACACACTACATCTAACCACTCAACAAACATCCTTGTGTTTGTAAGTGTCTAAAAGAATCTGACGGCCATGCAAACATCTGATGGCGTCTGCAGCCAAAGACACAGACAGACGAGCCATTCAGGAGCGTAGCGGAGTCTGGAGTCTGGAGCTCTTTTCCTGCTGCAGATCCCCTGGTTTTGTAAAGTGTTGGCCCACTGCATCAATCACACTTGTATTTCACAAGCAGAGCCATCCATGTGAATTAAATCATGAGAGGACAATCAGAAACAAATGAAAAGTTTAGTAAAAGAAAAAAGAACATTAAAAAAAAGCACTGCAACGTTGAGCTTCGATGCAATCAGTAAAACAATGGGGGGTTGTTAGACATACCTCTAAATACCACACACCAAAAATACTCATTCATTTGACAGACGTTATTCCAGTTAAAAGGTATTGGGGTTATTTTGGCTCCAGTGTGAAACGATCATGGTGGGCAGGCTGCTCCTTACTCACTATGATCAAGACCATAACTAAACATGGTTGACTGACTAAAACATGAAAATTATATATTTATATACAGTGTGTTGACTCTTCAGCAAGTGACGCATCATGAAGGAATGAAAATTAAAAATAATCATTACGGAGTTGATGTTAAAATGATTTACAGCTTACTGGCGTTCCAGCTACTTGTCAGAGAATAAAACCAAACTTAACAGACAGGAGACGGCCTCCGCAGACGAACAAAAACATTTACTCTGCCAACCTTTGTGTAATAGAGTTGAGGTCGATCACTGTAGCACAATCATTTTACAACATCAGTGGAAAACATTTGAAAAGTTTCTTCAGTAGCCTCCCATTAGGGCTTCATGATATGGCAATAAAATCATATTACAATTGTATTTGACAGATATTTTGAATGCAATATGATACGCAATTTGTGGGAATGACCATTTTTTCATTGCAGCGTTAATTTAAACTATTAAATCACGACAATGTGTCATTTGTTGGGGTCTGTACCAAGCAAACTTGTTTTCTTACATCTGGAGAACAAGATTTGTAGGCCAGGGAATCTCTGCAGCACTGTAGAACCTCACTATAATGCTGTTTTGTCACACATTTTTTTCTTTAATGAACACATATCACAAAGAACTTCTCAGATGTAAAGCCGGCTTCTGTACAAAGAATCCTAAAAAGGTGTTCAAATTAAAAGTCTTTAATTATCTTCACAAAATTGAGCTCGGATCAGCCATATTGCTAAGTTTTTCATCTGGGATTACTCATTTATTCTCTTCATCTTCTGATAGATCCATACATTTCACAAAAACAGTAAATGGTCCGCAGACCTTTTCAAACATGTTTCTCTTTTCGTATATACGTCACTCTTTGTAAAAGAAAAGTTGTTATCATTTACCTAACCCAGTGTGTGTTTTTGTCCATTGTAATGGATAATTTGACATATATGAGACGCATATCTTTCAGTAGTCGTTCACTTTTGTCATACTTGTCATCTTTTTGATATAGTCCTAAAATAAAAAATACAGTGTCCTTCAGAATGACTTTTGAGATAATCTTGCTTGTTTAATCTCCTCCCTTAAAGATTTGTTTTATGCCAATTACAATGAAATGGTGTCCCCTTCACCTCAGTGCATTTTCTGCATACATTTGAGATATTTCTATTTATTTTTTTTCATTTTATTTTATTCCTATTATATTGGCTTAATTTAACCAAGTGATGTATGTAGGGCTGGGCAATATGGCTTCTAAATAATGTCTTGACATTATTGACAAGTTTTCTAATGGTGATGATCTTATAGAATATGATGTATTGCTGTAGATTAAACTACAATTCAGTATATAAAGTAGGGATAAAGTAGGGATATGGACAAAATCAAATACATGCTCAGAGTCTGGTAAGTTCAGAAAATGAAATCCTTTTACTTTAGTACAGCCTTTAAAATCAAGAATAGACAACTCAGATATCATATCAAGATATAACGTTGTGGAAAATGTCTTGTCTCATAGCTTGATACAATCTAATATCTTTATACTGTCCAGCCCTACATATATGTTCTCAGTTGTCCTCTCCACTTTACTCTATCTTTGCTGAAACCTACAGTTTTCTAACTTCATTTAATCTGTCAGTCTCACAGCAGCAGAGGTGACAAAAGTACACACAGAAATATAGATACTTGTGTAAATGAAGGCTGGTAAATGTAGAAGTACTGATTCAACTTCTTCCCTCAAGTGAAAGTGAAAAAGTACAGGATCTGAAATGTAGTCCGCCATGTTTCTGCAGGAGCCCACAACAGGCAGACAAACAAAACCCTGGCTCTAGATACGGCCTTTCGTGTTTGGTACGAGTTTTTGTTTTCCTCGGTTCTTGGAAGGGGACAGTGAGATGAGGTGTTTGCAACTGCAAGCTCATCGCTAAAGGCCATGAGAGTGTGTGTGTATTTGTGCAAGGCATGTTCAGTGAGAAGTTCTAATACAGACAGTTTGCAGGTCTTCAGAGACTTCTTCTTCTTCTGTCTTAAATTTGAATTTATAAACAGAGGTTTGAAATAAACCCCCTAACTGAATCTGGGCATTTCACTCT